>ML103833.1:92631-131557 GCA_003697995.1 Taxidea taxus jeffersonii | reverse complement strand
GCCAGGACAGGCGGACCCCGCAGGTGAGCTCCCCCTGCCCCCCCAACAACCTTACAGCCCTTCCCACACGACCCTCAGGCAAGGTGGCAGCGCTGGCTGTCTCCTCGCCCTCTGGCTCCTGGACTCCCAGGGCCACACCTGCCCACTCCACACCCCCAGGCTCTCTTTGTCCTTGGTTCCCGGCCCAGAGACCCCCTGCTCCGCCCCTGAAAGCCAGACTGTACCTCTTCGCGGTGGGACAGAAGAGCCTTCTTCTGCCGGAGTGTCCAGGCGCCGGGGAGCCGCTGGAGCTTCCTATTTATGCTGACGTCGTCCTTAGGAAACAGAGAAGCAGAAAGAGGAAGCGACACCAGGCCAGGCCGGTTTCTGTGACTCCTCACAAGACTGCCCAGCTTCTGAGAACTGTGGACACCGAGACAATTGATTTTTTTTTTCTTCTAGGCCTTACTGAGTTTGCAAATGTTCCTTCGGCCACAAGTACTGCTCCCTGCTGACGCCTACACATCTCTGTCAGCTCCCTGCCTAGTTGATTCATGTAGTCCCTGACGCCCCCAGGGGACACAGGGGGCGGTGGGAGGATACCAGAGCCAGACAGTGCCCCACCCCCGCACCCCCCTCCCACCACCTCTACTACTGACCTCGCAGCGTGTGACCTTGTGCAAATCACCGGTGGCCAGGTGGGACTTCGCTGGGTGTCAGGACCCCCACCTGTTCCCCACATGCAAGCAGCTGTCTGTGTGAGATGCTCAGAGCCCAGGGCTCGGTAGCGCCCCCCTTCTTTTAGTCCTGTTCCTGTGATTTCCCTGGTGTCCATCTGTCTTGCACCAGACCCTGCCCCAATACTGTCCCACAGTCCTCAGTGTGGCCAGCTGCCTTTCCCACCTCGGCCTTGAGTGTGGCTCGTGTTTCTCTGCCCAGCACCCAGCACACGTCCTGGCACAAAGGAGGCTCTTAGTGACCCTGTGGGGCATAAATGAATGAATGACTCCTGAGCACAGCAGGGCTGGGGCCAAGGCAAAGCGAGTAGGGCATGTCCTTGGGTGGAAAATGTAAAGGGGCACCCAAACAGCCACTAATTAAGCATTTTTAATAGTTTAATTAAGATAAATTAATAAATTTATATTTAATATAAATTTTAATTATTTTTATTTTTTAATATAAATTAATATTTAATTAAGATTAATTTAATATTTTAATTAAGATAAAAAAGATAGTGTTTTAGTGCAATATTGTAAAAAATAATGCAAGAAATCCACAAAATTTTAAGTAAAAACACTCAGCACTCTGTGAACTGTATTGGAGTTGGGCAGAAGGAAAAAGCAGTACCAAGCAGAGAGCTTGGTGAGCAAAGAGGAGGACACCTCCCAGGCGGAGGGCGCAATGACAAGGGCTGGGATGAGGGGCTCAGGGCTGAGACCCCGTCACAAAGCCCCTGGATTCCTGGCCTTCTTCCTGCCAGGAAGGGCTCACCTGGCCAGGATGGCTTGGAAGTTCCAACAGGGGCAGGGGGGAGGGGTGGGAGAAGCCCATGTTGGAGAGCAGAGCGGCACCTGCAGGACCTGTGTCCCACCTGTGAAATCCCTTCCTGGTGGGGTGAGGTCATACAGGGATGTGCCCAGGGCTGGAGAGTTGAGGGTTGAAGTAATGCCCCAGGCCTTTCTTCCCTTGGGTCTGGTCACTGGGCACCGGGAGCCTGGTTGGGAGGAGACAGGCCCTCCTGGGGTCCCAGGGTGGGGCAGAGTGCTCCTTCGGGAGCACTGAGGCCTAAGGAGGCCCATGGGGATGCCCGGGGATTTTTGCTGCCTGGGAGCTTGAGAAGCTTCATCTTATCACCTTGAGGGCTGGTCTGACCTCCTCGTCCCCCTGCCCACCAAGAGAGGGCAGGAGACCCACACTGGTGAGGAATCTGGCTCCTGGTTGACAACCTGTGTGTGCCTTCTAGGCCTGGCCAAGGGCGATCACAAAGCCTTCCTGGGCAGGCTTGTGGGGGAAGCTGCCTTCCCACACCAGACTTGGGATGCACTGTGCCTTCTCTGAGGGCGCCTCGGAGGGAGTGGGGCCCAGGCGCTGGTTATGTTCTTTTACATATTTGCTTCGGAGGCTTCCGGCAGAGGTCTTCTTCTTAAGGGGCATCTGGGGGACACTTTCCCCCGATCTGACTCAGCACACCGTTCCTTCCACTCCAAACCCTTGCCCTCGCCCTCCCCTGAACCCCAGCCTCTGTAAAATGGCTGGAGCCTTCTGTTCTGGCTCCAGGATCCTCTCACCCTGTGCTCCATTCAATGGGGAAAATGGAAAAGGGGAGTCGGCGCTTTCCCCAGGCATAGAGCCTGGCTTATTCCATCCACAAGGGATCCAGGCTTACTTACCTCTCTCCCTGGGGCTTGTGGCTGTGCTGGCTACTCCCACACCGCACCGGGGCTGAGCTCCTGACAGCAGGTCATACCCCTTCCTGGGGTGGGCCAAGTGCCTCCCAGCCTCCAGGCTCCCAGTGTGACCAACAGGGACAGGGAGGTGTGACCAGAACTCAGCAGTGAGGTGGCCTGAATTCAGAACGTCAGAATTTACCAGTGTTCCGCTTTTAAAAAATGAAGTTGCTGATGATATAAAAGCAAGCAGCAACAAGACAAGGAAATAGAACAAGAAAAGCTTGATCATGTTCTTGGGGACGGGGTTGCCTCTGATGCGGGGATGAGATCTCACAGGGGAGGTGGGGCGTGTGGTTACTCAGGGGGGTTCGGACGAGAGGGGTGGGCGATGCAGGGATCCTGCCTAGTTCCCTGGGAGCCTGCTTTTCTCGGCTCTGTGATTCTTGGACAAGTGACTTGCATGCCGTTGGAGGCTAGCTCCTCTCCTCCTGGGACTTAGGAAGTCTTACTCATACTCTGTTGTATTTGCATTCAGCAAATCCCCCCCCCCCCCCCCGCTAGCACTCTCTCTCTCTCTCAAAACAAAAACAACACACAAAAAAAACCAAAAACCTTACGGGGACCTGGGCAGCTCAGTCAGTTAAGTGTCTAGCTCTTGATTTCAGCTGAGGTCATGACCTTGGTGTTGTGAGATTGAGCCCCATGTTGGGCTGTGCGCTGGGCGAGAAGCCTGCTTGAGACTCTCCCCCTCACCCCACTCCTCCCCCTCCAAAATATTTTCAAGTTCTATACACTAAAGTGAACCAATCCTAAGTGTGCAGTGCAGGACATATTTATAAATCCGTACACATATAACCACCACTAGATCAGATACAGAATATTCCCATGCACCAGAGGGCCCCTTTGTGCCCCCCTGCCCATCACTGCCTCCCAGAGGTCCCTATTACTCCGATTTCTGTCCCTGTAAATCCGTAGTGTCTATTTCTTCCAGTTGCAAACTACATATCACATAAAATTTGCCATTTTTACCGCTTCTAAGAGCACAGTGCGGTGGCATCAAGTTTATTCACACTGTTGTGCGACCATCACCAATGTCTGCCTCCAGAATTTGTTCATCATCTCAAACTAGAAGTCTGTCCCCATTCAACAATAACTGCCTACCCCCTTCCTCCCCCCTCTCTGGGGACCATCGTTCTACTTTCCACCCTTATGAATGTGACCGCCCCGCGTGCCTCACATACGTACCGTCGTACAACGTGTCCTGTCGTGACTGGCTTGTCGCATTTACTGGAATGGCTTCATGGTTCACTCACACTGTGGCATGAGTCAGAATTTCCTTCTTTTTAAGGCTGAATAGTATTCCACGGTACAGCGAAACCACACTTTGTTTATCCGTTTATGTGTTGACCGCCTTTTGGGTTGTTGGGCTGTGGTGAACAGCGCTGCTGTGAACATGAGTGCACAAACACTTGTGCCCGCTTTCAATTCTTTTGAGAACAGACCCAGCAGTGAAACTGTTAATCAAATGGTACTTCCTTTTTTTTTTTTTTTTTTTTTTAGGTAACACTGTGATGAACATCTCAGTATTTCATCCCTAATGAATTTTTGGTGTCACTTTTTTTTTCCTCAAAGATTTTCTTGCTTTATTTACTTGAGAGAGAGAGAGAGAGAACATGTGCGCACGCATAAGTGAGGGGAAGGGCAGAAGGAGAAGCAGACTTCCCGCGCGGAGCCTGATGCAGGACTTGATCCCAGGGCCCTGAAACTGTGACCTGAGCCAAAGGCAGACGCTTAACAGACTGAGCCACCCAGGCACCCTCATATGGTACTTCTGTTTAAATATATAAAATTGTTGAATCATTAGACTGGAGGCTCGAAAAAAAATATAACACCGTATGTTAATTATACTGGAATAAAAAATTTAAGAAATAAAGCAGTTCTCTCAATAAATATGAAACATTCTAAGTGAGGAGTGTTGTCAGTTTAATTGGGCGTGGTTTTACTTTCCCAGGGGCATATAAAACAAAAATGTGTCTTACTCTTGGTGACATCTAGATTCTATGAAACACAGTACAATATTGACGAGAACATGAAATGAATCAGACCACGGACTGAGCACTTTCATGACGTGGCCAAATAGTGGACCCCCTGGGCTTCACTCACATGGTTTCTTCCATTCCTGACAATATCCTTTAAGTAGCCAGGTGGCATCAAGTTCCTATTACAGATGAAGAATTTGAGGCATAGAAAGGGAAATAACTTGTCAAAAGTAACATAGCCAGTCTACGGTAACACTGCATTATTTTTTCTTTTTACTTTAATTCCAAAACAATTCCAAAATACAGGAAGTGTTAAGAACAGCACAGAGAACCTCAGTACACCCTTTGCCTGAAAAGCCCATTCAAACCTCATGGCTTTTATTTTTTTATTTTATTTTATTTTTTTAAAGATTTTTATTTATTTATTAGTTAGAGAGAGAGAGAGCACAAGCAGACAGAGAGGCAGGCAGAGGCAGAGGGAGAAGCAGGCTCCCTGCCGAGCAAGGAGCCCGATGTGGGACTTGATCCCAGGACGCTGGGATCATGACCTGAGCCGAAGGCAGCTGCTTAACCAACTGAGCCACCCAGGCGTCCCCCTCATGGCTTTTATAACAAAGGATCCAGCCCAGGACCACACACCATGTGTGGATGTCACGTCTTTCCAGGCTCCTTCAACCTGGGCTGGTTGTCCCTCTTCCCTTGACCTCTGTGAAGTCTGCAGGCCAGGCATTTTGCAGAAGTTCTCCCTGTTTAGGTTGGTCTGGTGTCTCCTCAGGTTATAATTTTTGGTCAGGATAACAAAGCAATGATGCTGGCTTCTTCCCAGGACAGGACATCCTGTCCGGTGTGAAGCTCATTTGTGAGCCTCATTCCATTCACGTGATTAAGAGATGAAGATGGCCTTGGCCAAGACAACTTGTTGTAAAGTTAGTCCCCCACTGACCCTTTAAATCAATAAGTATTTTGTGGAGGACACCTTGAGACTGTGTGAGATCCCATTGTCAGCCTCCTTCAACCCGCAGACTTGGTAAGACATGATGCTCCTTCAGGAAATCAAACACAATCAGAATGGTTGCCCCTTTAGATGGTATCATTCCTCCTTCCACATTTCTTGACATTCCACTAGAAGAAAGAGCTTCATTGTCTTCCCTTGTTTTTATTCACTTGCGTAATCCATGCAAATTTAGGGATTCCTATTTTGTTGTAGACGGCATGCATCACGATGACTGATTATTTGTTGGGATGATTTAATCCCTCCAGGTTTGGCCAGTAAGCTCTCCTTCAAAGTGACTCCTGTGTCTTTTTGACATATCTGCACCATTCCGTAGGCCTTCCCGAATTCCAGGCACCCTAAGACATTCTCATCTTATTTTGGACTTCTCCTGTGCCAGCCTTAGGCTCAGACATAGCTCCAAGAAATTCTATTTTCTCTTCTTTTCCTTTTGTTTAGTTTTATTAGTGAAGAATGGTATGGGGCCCCCTGCTGCCTAGGGAGTGGAGCAATCCAGGGAATGAATAAATGCATGAACCATGCATTTACAGCTATAGTTATTTCTATACCTAGTATTTTGAAAATCCCAAGTTCACACTGACACTCCTGGTCCCAATCCAATGACACAGTAGTTCGTTCTAGCTTTCTCTCACATATACCAGCATCTCTCCTCTTGGCTGCGAGAAACCACTCTCTTGTCCTCAGAATGTTTACTTGGATGCTTAAACACCTGCCTGCAGCCCCCTTCCCTGAAGGGCTGCATCCCTGCTCTGACACCCAAACGGTGTCCCCTTCTCCTCCCCCCAAAATATGTTGAAGTCCTAACCCCCAGGACTTTAGAATGTCATTTTACTTGGAAATGGAGTCTTTAGAGGGATAACAAAGTTCAAATGAGCTCAGGAGTTTGGACCTGAATCCAATATGACTAATGTCCTTATAAAAGGGGAATTGGGGGGCACCTGGGTGGCTCAGTGGGTTAAAGCCTCTGCCTTCGGCTCAGGGCATGATCCTGGGGTCCTGGGATCAAGCCCCGCATCGGGCTCTCTGCTCAGCGGGAAGCCTGCTTCCCCCGCCCCTCTGCCTGCCTCTCTGCCTACTTGTGATCTCTGTCTGTCAAATAAACAAATAAATACATAAAAGGGGGAATTTGGACACAGACACGTGTGCAGAGGGGAGAAGATGTGTAGACACACAGGGAGGGGTACAGACACAAGCCAAGCAACACCAAGGACTGGGACCAACACCAGAAGCTCCAGGGGGCAGGCAATGGTCCTCACCCAGGGCAGTCACATTGGAGAGCGTGTAGCCCTGCTGACTCCTTCATTTGGGGCTTCTAGGCTCCTGAACTGGGGGCCCAGGCATTTCTGTAGCTTTGAGCCACCAGACTCTTGGTGTTCTCTTATAGTACCCCCAGGAAAGGAACGGCCCCTCCTTGGAGTTGTCCTGGAACCTTCCCGCTCAGACCTCCCTAGCGACTGCCTTGAAAGGAAGGAAGGGGGGGAGGGAGTCTGGATTTAGAATATAGGCTCAACTGTCTCCAAGGCTAGGTTCTTAATTATTCCACTCTTTTCCTTTTCCTACAATAATAGGAGATGCCAAAATAAGCCCATTGGCAAGTAGATCTAAATAATTTCCAGAGCAGGTGTTAGCATACCATGGCCTGCAGGCCAAATATGGGCTACAGCCTGTGTTCGTTTAGCACTTGAGCTAACAATGGCTTTAAATTTTCTCAACTGTTGAAAAAAACCAAAAAGGATAATATTTTGTGATATAGGAATATTACATGAAATTCAAATTTCAGGGTCCGGAAACTGTTATTAGAACACATGCTCATTCATTCATGCTTCGTCTCTGGCTGCACTCTGTTCTTACCTTGCCGTGGTAGCTGGTGGTTGACACCGAGATCTATAGCCTTCAAAGCCATATTTACTATCCGGTCCTTCATAAAAAAAGTCTGCTAGCCCTTGTAACGTAGTCGATATTCAGAGAGCTGGATGAGAGTATGAGGAAAGAAGGGCCTAGACTTCTACCTAGAGAAGCAAGGGAAGGCTTCCGGAGGCAGTGATGTTGGCCCTGAGTAGTGAAGTAGGGTATAACATTTTGACATTCAATCATTTATTTACCCATTCAATAAGCACGGAGCACCTGCTGTGCGCTTGGTAAGGGAACAGGAGGAGGAGTAAAACCCAGTGCCTGACCACATGGAATTCACAATCTAGGGGAGGTGCTGTGCAAATTGAGACTCCGTCTCCCCCCCAGCCCCCAGCAACCACCACAGTGGAAGCACGTAGAGCAGAGACTCATCTGCTGGGAGGTCAGAGGAGGCTCTGCAGTAGAATCCTTCCCAGAACTAGATCTTGGAGTTTATGGAAACCCTTGCCAGCCTGAGAAAAAGGGATAACTGGGCAGCCTTCTTGGAGGTGAGGGCTTTTGCACTAGCTTCTACTCATTAATGTGGCTAGCTAAAGTAGGCACCATGCAGTCAAGAGAGCTTCCATGTACTTCCAGGCTTATAGGTAGTGAGTGACACCCCAAGGTCACAGCCAGTTACTGACTGAGTCACAGTAAGAGATCTCAGGAACAAATACAAAATCCTGAGCTTCTCATACCCCTTTCCGCCCCTGCACGCCCCGGCTCCTGGGACTTTGGAAAGAAAGATGACCCAGGAAAGCTCAACTATGTCTCATCTCCATAGGAAACTCATAGAGAGAAGGAGCCTCAATCCTCCCAAACTTCTGCTTCTGGCCTCCCTCGATCTCCTGCAGATGGATTCGACCCCTTCCACCACATTCTGTTGTCTTCGCTCTTCTCTCTCTCCTCTCTCAGCCTGACAACCAGTGGGGAACAAGGACCATCCCATTTAATTCTTATCTTTGATGCTGAGGAGTTGTAGATGCTCAGTTAACATCTGTTGTATGGACTGGAACACAGTTGATGGAATGGAGTGGACAGAATGTGGTTGGACCCAGGAGGAACCGTACAGGCACCAAAGACGATCTCAGTACGAGATCCCTGCCTCCCTGCCTCAAACTCAAAGGTCACAGACTCTTCCAATAGCCCCCCCTTTTAAGAGTAAGTAATGAGGGACGCCTGGGTGGCTCAGTTGGTTAAGCAGCTGCCTTCGGCTCAGGTCATGATCCCAGCGTCCTGGGATCGAGTCCCACATCGGGCTCCTTGCTCAGCAGGGATCCTGCTTCTCCCTCTGCCTCTGCCTGCCACTCTCTGCCTGTGCTCGCTCTCTCTCTCTAACAAATAAAAAATCTTTAAAAAAAAAAAAGAGTAAGTAATGAATTCCCTTTAAGGGTCTTATCTGGTAGTTTATAATCATACTTTAAAAAATTTGTGATATCTAAGTGGACTTCCTTCTTCTTTCTTGAGCAACTGCAACTACCATAACCTCACTTCCTTATCACTTAGCACAGCCATCCCACCCTGAAGGTCTTTCCATAAACAAAGGCACATTTGGCATTTCTGACCCTCTTACCTTCCCACCTGCTATTTGATCTGGATTTATGTTAACTCTGCTCTGGCAAAAACTCGGGCTTCTGTGACATTCAACCTGTCCCTTGTGCCGCCCCCTTGTCGGGTCTTATTGTATCTCTAAGAGCTTGCCATCGCACAGTCCTGCCTTGCACCACTCTCAGTGCTGGCCTTTTCTCACTGAGCCTCCACGTTGCACAACTTCAGGGGGCATCACTTACATGCTCTACGAGGTTGTGAGTGGTGTCTCCTGAGCTCTGCAACACGGTGACTCTGAGAGGTCCCCACAGTGAACTGTCACTACTTTGTTCAAAAAGGCCATCAGTCTGGGATTTCCATTCCCCAGGACATTAGCTCTGAGCCTATCGGAGTTGTTGCAGACACTAGATGAACCTACCCTCCCAGCCTTATGTGTCACCACTCACAACTTGCCCAAACTAGACCCTTCTGTCCAAGTGTTCTCTGAAACACATCATTTCCAAGACCTTGAGTCGTTAATTCCCACTTTGCTCCCCTGTGTTTTCAAACTGGAGAGTTTGCCTAAGCCATACCCATAATCAGCCTGTAGCTATCTTTCTTTCTTTTTTTTAAGATTTTATTTATTTGACACAGAAAGAGAGAGCACAAGCAGGCAGAGAGTCAGGCAGAGAGAGAGGGGGAAGCAGGCTCCCCACTGAGTAAGAAGCCCAATGTGGGGCTCAATCCCAGGACCCTGAGACCATGACCTGAGCAAAGGCAGAGGCTTAACCCACTGAGCCACCCAGGCACCCCTAGGCTGCTGCTATCTTTAAAGACAAAACCCTCCTTTGCCCGGGCATTCTTCTCAATCCCCATCCTTCTCCTCATTCATTAATTCATTCAACCAAAATTTTTGAACACCTACTGGGTGACAACCCTTTGTTAGTGAATAAAGCAGATTTTATCGGTGAATAAAACAAACAAGGGTCTCTGCCTTCACGACTTTTACATTCTCCCAAGGGAGAGACACAATCAACAAGGAACCTTATAAATTAGTAAAGGAAAGAATACATATAGTACTTTGGAAGAAGGTGAGTGCTATGGAAGAAAGAAGTAAATCTGGGCAAGGGACCTGGGTGGGTGTGGGGACAGCAGGTTGCAGTATTAAACGGGGCGATCTGGGTACATCTCCTTGGGCAGAGGAAGGAGATGCTCACCATTTCTAAAGTGTTCTGTCTACATTCACTGTCACCACTTCTTACCTCCCAGTTATTTCTCAGCCCTGGGAAATCTGCCCCTAAACACTGCTTCTAACAAGACCAACAAAGACCTCCATGTTGCCAAATGTGGGTCACCTTCCAGGACCGTGGAAGCCGAGCTTGATGCTATTGAACATTTCATGCTTGGCACACATTTGTGCTTTTGCCTCTAGGACACTACACTTTCATCATTTTTCTATTTCTCCTTTATCATCCTCTTCTTTCTCTGCCCATCCTTTAAACGATTGGTATTTCCAAGACCCATCTGTGCCGCTGGCCCACCTCAAGCTGTGTTTCCCCTAGAAAGTTTCATCTACACACACATTCTGTGAAACCCAAATCTGTTTCAGCCCTGACCTCTGGAGAGATTCACAGGCTCCTTTTTGTTTCTGAAAGGTGAGGCCCCTGTGCTCCTACCAGAAATTTGCTCATCATAACTGAGTTTCAGGAACCTGGAGGGTCCCTTGGCAGAACGGGAGGAAGGCAGTGATGGGTTTAGGTTAGGGCATGAGGTCTGGGGTAAGAGAAGGAACAGGAGGCTTGTGGTAGGTGCAGAGACCCTGGAAATATGGCCATAAGCCCAAGGAGAGACACCGCCAGTGAAAGCTCGTTGGGGTGGGAATGGTAATTTTTGACAGTGATAGCCTTTTCTATATAGACACAACCCTGATATCATGGCAAAGGCAGGATGCCTAGATTGCCCTGAACCCTAGCACAGAGTGTTAGGAGAGAGATTACCCTTCTCTGCCTGTCCTGGGGAGCAGGTATGCCAGGGCAGACATGGAATCACACGACATACCAACATGACCAATCATCAGGAGGCACAACGAATCAGCTCAACCCCAAGTGTTTCTCAGGCACCAAGCTATAGTTAAATGTTTGTAGGAAGCACTGGTTGTTTTTTTGTTTTTTTGTTTTGTTTTAGCCAAACATGTTGACTTTCCATATATCCTTCATACACAAGCCTATGACTAATAATCACCTAATCCACAAGGAAACAAGCCACTGAGGAAGAGAGCAAGCAGAAACAACAAACAGTAGACATAGACCCCCAAGAACCAAAGATAGTGGATTAATCAGATTTTGCATATAAGATATATTCCTGTCCCCAGCCCCAAGAAGGCAGAATTTGATCAATACAAACTCATGATAATTCTCCTCTTTCCAGTATTGGCTTAGAAAAGGGCATGCATACTCAGTTTGGCCAATGAGGCATGAGGGTAAACCTTTCCTTGTGAGGAAAAATATCATTTCTGCTTCTGGGCATGTTCCCCAGTCCTCTGCTGGTAACACCTGGAGCCTCTACAGCCTTCACCCACATTCTGGGCTGTTATAACAGGAAGAGGGGCAGCACATGAGAGCATGATAAGGTTGAGATCCAGAGACCTTTGAGATTCACACAGTGCTGCCTGACCTCCAGCTTTTGTATCATATAGCCCAGCTACTTTCAGTGGTTTTTGGTTACTTGCAGCTGACAGGGCCTCACTGCTGTACCCTTTTACATTTTATATATTCTTTCCCCATTGGGATATCTTTGTTTGCTCCACAAACCCTCCCAGATCTTCTCCCAGGGTGATGCTAAGCAGGTCGTTGCTGCTCAAAGTATGGTCGCCAGACCACCAGCAGCACCATCACCTGGCATTAGGTCAGAAATGCAGAATCTTATTCCCATGGAGCAGGGTCTTGTCTTATGACCACACTCAGCTTCAAGGAAAACTGGGAAATGTAGCCTCTATCATGACAACTACGTGCATTAGTTTCCTAGAATTGCAGTAACAAATTACCCCAAATGTGATGGCCTGAGACAGCAGAAATCTTTCCTCTCACAGTGCAGAGGCCAAAAGTCCAAAACTGCCACATCATTAGGACTGTGCTCTCTTTGGAGGCTCTAGGGAGGATCCATCCTTGCATCTCCAGCTCACGGTGGCTCCAGGCATTTCATGGCTTGTGGCTGGAGGACTCCAATCACTGCCTGGGTCTTCATATGGTCTTCCCTCTTTCCCCTGTGTCTATCCTTTGCCTTTTTATTATAAAGACACTTGTCATTAGATTTAGGGCCTACTTGGATAAGCCAGGGTGATTTCATCTTGAGGTTCTTAATTATATCTACAAAGACTCTTTTTCCAAATAAGGTCACATTCACATGTTTTGGGGGTTAGGATGTAAACATGTCTTCTGGGGGAGGCCACCATTCAACCCACTACACTATGTATCCAGCATAAATTCTTTTATTAAGAATAAGGAAGTACAGGGGTGCCTGGGTGGCACAGTGGGTTAAGCCTCTGCCTTCGGCTCAGGTCATGATCCCAGGGTCCTGGGATCAAGTCCCGCATCGGGCTCTCTGCTCAGCATGGAGCCTGCTTCCCTTCCTCTCTCTCTGCCTGCCTCTCTGCCTACTTGTGATCTCAATAAATAATAAAATAATAAATAAATAAAATCTTTTAAAAAAAAAAAGAATAAGGAAGTACAGACACTGTGCGATAACGATGGGCGTTCCTGGGAACCAACAGAGCCAGGCTTTACAGAATTGGGGAGGCCACTGGGGATTTGCAGGTGGCTGAGAATCTGAAGTAGCTCTAGTTTCACTATCATTTACCCAGCAGCAGCACCTGCCACCACTCCGACCACTCCCCCCATCGCTGTCCCTGTTCCTCCTACCACTCCCACAAATACCCCCTACATGAATCCCAGAATGAATGCATGGCTCCCTTGGGCTCTTACATCTCAGAGTCTCTTTTAGCTGTCTTCTCTCTTTGTCACAGAATGGGATTCCTATCAGGCAGACTCTAAGGTGGAGTCTGGTGTTTTGCAGGGTGCTTATTAAGATGTGCCCTTGGGATCAAAACCTATAAGAAGGAAGGAGAAGAAGCAGGGCTGGCAGCAGAAGCTGAGCTGTGATGCACGTCCAACCACAGCCTCACCCATAAGTCTATATTTATTTTATTTTCCATGCAAAGTAAGTGGCCAAATGCTCTGCCTGAAACTCTGCCCATTGGAGGATTTTCCTAGCCACTGTTTTACAAGATCACTCCTACATGGGGCTGCAGCGTAAACACCATTCTCTTACTCCTGACACCCACATATCCAGCTGACCCATGTATGAATCAAGCTTAGTGTTTTCTTCCTCTGTTGGCTTGTCCCAAGGGACCTTCCCATGCTGTGCAATGTAAGCATGAGCTAAGGGAGAGGCATTGGTGCAGACAGGCAACGTGCTCATGCAGCTTGCTTATTTTATGCCCCCAGTCCTATTAATGTTTGATCCCAGGTAGACCACTTCCATCTGACAACATAATGCCCTGGGCCTGCCCCACATTCTGACTTGGTATGTTTGACAGAACCTAATTCATGAAGGCCAGTTATGGCCACACAGTCATGAGGTGTCCCATAATCAAGCAGTGTTTCTGCTAGGGCCCCATAGCATCCAAAGGATTATTTTCCAAAAGGTATACAATTCCCCACTGCAGTGGCATAACCTTGTCCCAGACCCCAGTGGTCTCCATTATGATTCTCTCACTGGGACTTGCCACATGCACATTTTTCCACTGAGGGCTCCAGTATCATAGATTCTGCTGAACGGTCCCTGAAGGGGCTGCCAGTTGAGCCAACAGCATTTCCTGTCCCTAGGGTTCCAGTCCTTCATTGACGGGGCATCTCAGTGGTATATCAGAGTCTACCGTCAGTGTCAACTTCTAATCCCACTACCAGAACCTCACGTTCTCACTAGGCTTCCTTTGTTCAAGTTCGTGAAAGAGAATCAAACAGACTGAATGAATCCAAGTGTCACAGAGAGACAGTCAGCTGTGGGTTAGGATGGCTTCTGAGGGTCAGAAGCTGAGAAGGCATACTGAGGCTTGGCTCCCCTCGTGCTCTTACCCAGGCAATGGAAACATCACCATCTACTTGCCATAGTGCTCTTGGGAAAAGTCCTTGAAATTACCTATATAGAATGGCTAGCATATAGCAGCCATGAAATTATTGTAAGGTTTCTTAATCTGTTCCTTCTCTTCACCCTGAAAACAGGAACACTTAACTTCAACTCATTTCCTTCCTTTCAGTGCAGTTCAACTCAATAAACACACACTGTGGCAGCCAAGGCCTGCTGTCTTCTCTACAGGTTTGTGTTAGTTGCCTCCAGGATCACTGCAATGATTCCTATCTCCTGAATTCACACTCATGTGGTCCCAGCCCACACTGCACCAGGGCTGGTCTGTCTGACTGATGGAAGAGAGCAAGAGATGGCATGTCATTTCCGATATTATAATAAACACTGCGGTTTCCATCTTGGTTCATTCTCTCTCTCTCTCTGTCTTACATGTTCTCTCCCTCTCCATATCTCTCTCTTCACACCCCGAACCCCTAACCAGATAGCTCAGTCTGGAGAAGCCAGCTGCCATGTCATGAACAGTCCTATGGAGAAGCCCCCATGGCAAGGAAGTGAAAACTTTTGCCAGAAAACACATGAACCGACTTGAAGTGGCTTCTCCAGCCCCAGTCCAGCCTTCAGATGAGTGCAGCCCTAACCAAAATCTTACCTGAAACTTCATAAGAGATCCTGAGCCTGAACCACACAACTAAGTTGCTCCCAAATTTCTGACCCACGGAAACTGTGAGATGATGTTTATTGCTTCAAGTCACTAAGCACTGGGGTAATTCAATACACAGCAATAAATCATTTCTATATGCTTTTCACCCTACATCTTCTCTTCTAACAAAATCATTATTTTTTAGGTCTATAGGAGGATGTCTTGTGCTCAGAGAAGGTAGCTCTTTATTGCAACCCATAAGAAGAACCATGATTTTAAAAATTATTAAGGAGGAGGAGGAGGAGAAGAATGATTTTTTTAAAATTTATTTGACAGGTAGAGATCACAAGTAAGCAGAGAAGCAGGCAGAGAGAGAGAGGAGGAAGCAGGCTCTCCACTGAACAGAGAGCCTGATGTGGGGCTCGATCCCAGGACACTGAGATCACGACCTGAGCCGAAGGCAGGCCTAACCCACTGAGCCACACAGGCACCCAGAGAAGAATGATTTAAGAAAGTAGTTTTGGAAGCTTCCTTCTGTTTGGAAAATGATTAACCTAAGGATGAATATCTGCCTTGTTTTGATGAAAACAAAAAGGGCAAAACAACAACAACAACCAAACAAACAAAAAACCGAAAAAGAGTGGTCTACTGGAAAGAGCTCCCCTTCACAAATAAAAAGACATAGAAGTGCAAGGAGATGGTCCTTTGCTCTTCCCTTCTTCTCCCTCCTTCTCTCCTTGAACATAGACTTGAACAATGAAGCATCGCTATCTTCCGACCATGGAGCAACACGAATGAGGGAAAAACCAAGAGAACAATTCACACACTGGCCCCAACATTATCAAGGCATTGGACCAACACTGGTATCCCTCACTTCCAGATTTATTCTGTGATGATAAAATGAAACAGTTGCAGACTAACACAACCCTAACTGAGCAATATATTAAGCGCCTACAATTTTCTGGCCACTATGCAAGACATGAGGACTGAGCAATGAATAAGACAGCCACGATCCTGCCTTTGTGAAGCCCAAAGTTTTATTTAAGACAGAAGCAACAAGCAAAAGTATAGTGAACCTTTCAAAGCTTTGTAGAAAGAAAAGTGTAGCTGCTAGGGGAAGTAAAGAGCAGAGCTGCTTAATCTAGCCTGGAGGTTTAGGGAAGGCACATGAAGGAAGTTTCATTTAAAATGAGACTGGAAAGGTGGGTAGGAGTTGGTTAAGGGAAAAGTGTCAGATAAGAGTCTCTGAGATGAGGCATTTGGGAACTGGGAAGAGCAGGGGGTGAAGTGTAGAGAGGGAGGTGGGAAGAGCAGGGATGTTGCGAAATGGAGATAAGGTGACAGCTCAGGTTCTGGGGTGCTTTGGGACTTCATCCTACAGGCACTGAGAAGCTATGAGAACTTCAAGCAGGGAATTAATACAATTAGATTTGTTTTTGAAACAGATGTCTCAGGCTGCCATGCTGAGAATAGACTGGGGACAGGGATGCCACTGAGCAGGCTGTCACCAGGAGGAAGATGACGCTGGTCAGGGCTTTGGTGGTGACAGGGAGGAGAGAAGAGTGAGTAGATTCTAGACATAGTTAAGGGAGAGAATCACCAGGTCTGGTGATGGTAACCCCTCAGACCTGGGAGGGGTAGCCACCAACTGGGTGGGTGGATGGAGGGCAGCACCAGGTCTGGGGGAGACATGGCCTCTGAGGGCGGTTCCTTTTGGCACATGGAAGATGCTCTTTCAAGATTTATGAAAGGAACTGGCTTTCCTGACAGGAAGGAAGCTGGTCTGACATCCCAGAGCTCGAGAATTTATTTGGAGACCCGATGATTCCACCTCCTCCTGCCTGTGCCCCTCAGTGGACCATCTTGGTGGCTTTGACCTGGACCACTAGCTCTTCTGAGGCCAGGAAAGCACCTAATACCCAATTCACCAGCAGGGCATGCTGAGCCCCCAAACAGGAGCTGCAGCAGAAACCCAAATCCCAGCCTTAAAACCACCTGCTGTTTTTCAAGGGTGGGCCAAGGTAGTCAAGGAGATACTAGGAACTAAACTGTGTGGCTTGGAGTGGTGAGGAAGATAAGAGCCTGTCAGCATTTCATCTGTGCAGAGACAGATAAAACAACTGCCCTCACTTGAGAAGTTTGCAGGAAAATCCCTGCCCAACAAGCAATACTTTCTTCTGAGAAATGGGCTGGTTTCATGAGGTTTCCCAACAGGAGAGTTGCAAAGCTAAGGGACTTCAGGTCATCACTAATGGCAGTAGTAGCTGCCCCAGTAGTAGCTGCCCAAGGGGAGGGGCGTCCCCACCCCAGGCTGATGACAGTGACAGAGAAAGCATGTTTGTTCTGAGGGACAAGCTATCAACAGGGAGCCGGGCCCCATGCCTCAGGGTTGGGGCCTAGGAGCCACAGGTGCAAGGTTATAAGGCCAGTTGAGGGGGGCAGGGGATGGGACAGGCAGGTCTCCATCTTGAGCTTTAAAAAATTTTTTTAAGACTTAATTTTATTTTTTAAAGATTTCATCTCTTTATTTTATTTATTTTAGAGAGAGAGACTGTGTGAGCAGGGGGAAGGGCAGAAGGTGAGGGAGAATACCTTAAGCAGAGTCTATACTGAGTGTGGAGGCCTACATGGGGCTCAATCTCACGACCCTGAGATCATGACCTGAGCTGAAACCAAGAGTCAGATGCTTAGCCGAGCCACCCAGGGGCCCCAAGACTTTATTTATTTATTTATTTAGAGCGGTTTTAGGTTCACAGAAAGATTGGGCAAGTATAGAGATCTCCCATTACCCCCATACCTCACCCCCACTCCCTCTCCCCAGTATCCAACATCCCCCACCAGACTGGTAGGTTTGTTAAAATCAGTGAACCTATATCTGTACATGATTATCACCCAGAGTCCAGAGTTTACATTGGGGTTCACTCTTGGTGTTGTACCTTCTATGGATTTGGATGAATGTGTAAGGTATGTATCCACCATTATGGTAGCACTGACAATAATCTCCCTGCCTAAAAATCCTCTGTGTACCTCCTATTCACCCCTCTCCCAGTGCCTCGCACCCAACTGACCTTTTCACTGTCTCCATAGTTTGATTTTTCCTTTTTTTGGGGGGGGGGGGAGAAGTTTTTTTCCCCCCTTGTCTCCTTTTAATTTTGCTGTAATACATACAATACGTAACCTTTCCAGACTTTGTTCACTTAGTAATTTGCATTTAAGTTTTCTCCATGGCTTTTCATGGCCTGATAACTCATTTCTTTTTAGAACTGAAGAATACTCCATTTGTCTGGATGGACCACCGTTCATTTATCCATTCCCCTGCTAAAGGACATCTTGGTTGCTTACAAGTTTTGACAATTATGGATAAAGCTGCCATAAACATCTGTTTGCAGGTTTTGGTGTGAGCATATTTTTTAATCCTTTGGAAGAAACCTTTAGACTGTCTTCCAGAGTGGCTATACCATTTTGCATTCCCACCAGCAATGAATGAACATGCCTTCTGCTCCACATTCTTGTCAGCATTTGGTGTTGTCGGTGTTCTGGATCAGGACCATTTTAACAGGTGTGTAGTAATACCTCATTGTCATTTTTAAAAATATTTTATTTATTTATTTGAGAGAGAGACAGTGAGAGAGAGCATGAGTGAGGAGTTCAGAGGGAGAAGCAGACTCCCCGCTCCCCGAGGAGCTGGGAGCCTGATGCGGGACTCGATCCCGCGACTCCAGGATCATGACCTGAGCTGAAGGTAGTCACTTAGCCAACTGAGCCACCCAGGCGCCCCCTCATTGTCATTTTAATTTGTGTTTCCCCAATGATTTATGATGTGGAGTATCTTTTCATGTGCTTATTTGCTGTTTGTACCTCCTTGGTGTCTGTTAAGGACTTTGGTCCATTTTTAAGTCGGATCATTCCTTTTCTTACTGTCGAGTTTTAAGAGTTCTTTGTATGTTTTGGATCATAGTCCTTTATCGGACATGTCTTTTGCGAGTATTTTCTCCCAGTCTGTGGATTCTCTTCTCATTCTTTTGACCTTGTCTTTTGCAGAGCGGGATGTTATTTATTTTAATGAAGTCCAGTTTATCAATTATTTCTTTCATGGATCATGCCTTTGGTGTAGTACCTAAAAAGTCATCACCAAACCCAAGGTCATTCAGATTTCCTTCAACGTTATCTTATAAGACTTCCACAGTTTTATGTTTTACCTTTTATTTACTTTTCTTATCTTATTGCTTTACCTAGAACTTCTAGTACAATGTTGGAAAGGAGTAGTGAGCAGGGGCTTCCTTAACTTTGTACCTGATCTTAATGGAAAAGTTTCAAGTTTCTCATCATTAAGTATTATGTCAATGGTAGGTTTTTGCAGATACTCTTTATCAAGTTGAGGATCATCTTGAGCTTTTTTAGAATAGGGCCTTTGGCATGGAGAGGTATATAGAAATTCAGCTATCAGGGCGTCTGGGTGGTTCAGCTGGTTGAGCAACTGTCTTCAGCTCAGGTCATGATCCCGGAGTCCTGGGATCGAGTCCCGAATCGGGCTCCCAGCTCCATGGGGAGTCTGCTTCTCCCTCTGACCTTCTCCCCTCTCATGCTCTCTCTTACTCTCTCTCTCTGAAATAAATAAAATCTTAAAAAAAAAAAAAAAGAAATTCAGCTGTCAGGCATAAATGGGCCCTGGCTCTCAGAAACAAGGCTAGACCCAGGGGTGAGAACAGAGTCTCAAGGAGGGTTGGGGAGTAGCTGTGACCCTGTGAATCCTTCCTGTCTTACATCAGCTCCAGTCCTAGGGCTGATGATGGATCTGAGCCTCTAGCTGGGGAGTGAGGGGGCAGTGGCTCATGCATGGGAAAGGATGATCTAGGAGCATCACTGAAAACTCTGTCCTAAGGGGTTGAAGGCCATGCCCAAGGCAAGAATGCAGGGATTCCCAAGGGACATCTTGGAGAGAGGCCCGGATAGACAGATCCTGTGAGTATGACTCAAGGCCTGGGGCTGCCTTTGACTGAGGGCAGAGGTGTGGCTAGAGGAGAAGGAAGAGGTGGGTGTAGGTTGCTAGACTCAGAGAAGGCAGGCTGGGCTAGGACCTTGCACAGTCAGGGTGAACCTCCCCCTGGCTCGGGGAGCTGACAGAGAGATGAGAGGGAGTTTGAGGTCCACCTGGCCCCTTTCACCATCCCACCTCAACATTGCAGAGACTTGTCTAGAACTCATGGAGTGCTCAGATTCTGTTCTCAATTTCAAATGCATTTTCCTTGCGTGAGATTCTCCCGCTCTCTAGACTGTGGTTTTATTCAGGCCTCTAGATTGCTCTCTGTTGGGTAACTGTTTCCTTGAATTGATACACTCCTGAGTATGACAGAGGAAGTGGTAAAAATGTGTCTTGGGGTGATTAGTATGGAAGTGGGGGTGTTGACTGGACACATGCATTCTCTCACATCAGACAGTCTCAGGTGACGAGGCAGGGAGGGTTTGGGATTTGGTGGGGAGGCAGATGAAGACAGCTGAGTAGATTCAGCCTGTGTTGGGTAAACATCCTTGGGGTCCAGGGCCATCCATCAGCCCTAGAGGTCAAGGCCGTCGGGGCCTCCCCCATCTGGGAGTTGCCCCAGAAACTTGATCTCCAGCACTGCTCCTTCCTTCTAGCCCAGTCTTCTCAGCAGGTGGGTCTTTTATAGGCTCCTAAAATTCTCTGCATCACCATCTTTTCAAGTGGCCACTCCCTCTGCAGCCTCAGGGATTCCTGTTCCCCCAACACCCATTAAGGCAGGATGCTTCAAAACTGCCATGAGGGCATTCTGCATTCTTAGGATTTTGTTTTCCTACTGACTACAAAAGAAAAATGGTAATAACTCTGTTAATTGAGGGAAGTCACAAAGTTTCCAAACTTCCATAGACCCTGCCCTTATCCTGTACAGAATGGTCAGTGGTGCCCAGTGATGCTAATTTTGCTTTGATGGCCTTGGGAGAGAATTCCTGTTCTTCGGTTTCTAGGAGGAGGAACCCCACTCACCTTTAAAGCTTCTTTTTTTTTTAAAGGAAGTTTTTTTTTTTTAAGATTTTATTTATTTATTTCAGAGAGAGAGAGAGAGCGCGTGCTAGCAGGGGGGAGCGGCAGAGGGAGAGGGAGAAGCAGGCTCCGCACTGAGCAAGGAGCCTGATGCGGGGCTCAATCCCAGGACCCTGAGATCATGACTTGAGCTGAAGGCAGACACCTAACTGACTGAGCCACTCAGGCACCCCATCCTTTAAGGCTTCTTGAGAGTGTTCTTGGGGGTTTCACTCCCCACTTGGCACTGAACCACCAAGAGTGGAAGAGGGGGCAGCAGTCAGTGGCAGCCAGAACTGTTTATCACCTTCCCCGAGAGACCTTTAGGGCAAGCCCAGCCCATTGACTTCCTGGTTCACCACAATCGCTGCCAGAAGTCCAGGCCTTCATCAGGGGACTCTTCTGTGTACCTCCTAATCATACCCTTGTCTGAGCCCTCAGCTTTTCCAAACCCCTCCCTGAACCCATGGGGGACTCGTGGTCTAGCTAGGGCCCACTATCTCTTGGTCTCTTTGATGACTGCTCCCTACATTCTTGCTATGGTTTGGATTGCATCCTGCCAAAATTTGTATGTTGGAGTCCTAACTCCCCGTACCTGAGAATGTGACCTTAGATGGAGATAGAGTTCAGACAGAGGTAATTAAGTTCAAGTGAGGCCATTATGGGCCAAATGGGTCAAATAGGCCCCAATCCAATATGACTGGTGTCCTTATTGAAAGAGGAAATTTGGGGGCACCTGGGTGGCTCAGTGGGTTAAAGCCGCTGCCTTCGGCTCAGGCCATGATCCCAGGGTCGTGGGATCGAGCCCCGCATCGGGCTCTCTGCTCTGCGGACAGCCAGCTTCCTCCTCTCTCTCTGCCTACTTGTGATTTCTGTCTATCAAATAAATGGATGGAATCTTTAAAAAAAAAAAAAAGAAAGAAAGAAAGAGGAAATTTGGAGACAAACCCACATACCAAAAGCACCAATGTGAACATGAAACAGGGCCATCTATAAGCCAAGGAGAAGAGAGAACAGATGTTTCCCTCACACCCTTTGGAAGGAACCAACCTTGCTGACACCTTGATTTTCAACTTCTGGCCTCCAAAACTGAGACAATAAATTTCCTTTGGTTCAGCCCCAGGGAACTACTATGCATACCCTGAGCTCTGACTCCAAGCTGCCCTCCTCTGAAGATATGGCAGCTCTCTCCTGTGGAGGATGGTTTCTCTCTCTGTTCTACAACCCCAGCTTGTTTGAAGTTCTTGTCACAGAGTCTACTCTGCCTTTTCGTGTTGCTGACATCGGCAGAGCTCCAGTCAACCCCCACCCATCACTGCTGACTTGAGTACCTGGCTCACTCCTGCTCCCACTGCCTCAGGTCATCATTTCACAAGATGGCGCTACCCAGTACTTGGCTTCCTGGCCACTCCTTGCATTGGTGGCAGAGATGCAACTCAGAGCCTATTTCTTTCCACAACACTGCAGCCACTAGGTGAAGCACATGGATTCTGGAATCGTCAACTAGGAGCTGATTTCTGGCGCTGTCATCTAGAGTTCTGAGTCTTTGGGCAAGTCATTTAACCTCTCTGAGTGGGTATCAGTGTTTACATATAAAGTGAAGATGATACTAGTATCAACTTTATGGGGTCATTTGGAAAACTAAGTTAGAAAATGCAAATAAGGAACTATGGGGTCCATAATAAACTCATCATACATACTATCATCATTATTATTATTTCCTGGAAGTAAGAACAGTTGAGCAGGTAGAACTTTGTAACCCAAGAGGATGGGAGCAGAGCAAGAGAGGACAATCCATGGGATCGTTTACTTGATTTTATACTAGTGGTAGACTTAGGTCTTCTCGAATACAGACCTTCTAAGAGCCAGAAAATGACTTCTAAATCCCAATACAATACATATAATTAACTTTTATATCTATTGTATAAGGCAGGGTCCTATCCAGAGACAGAGATCACACAATTTATTGGACCCGAGAGATCTGAACATAAACAACGGTTAATTAAGCATCTGGCTTCCTCTGGCTTCATCTTTGGGTGACCACTTCCCTGACAGGGCAGAAGGCTAGTGGTGCCTACCAGATGGCCTCTGCCTTTTACCGGGATACGGGGACAGGTAGCACCGCTGACCTGCTATCCCCAGGTGTCTTTCTATTTCAGGCTTCAGAAATGCTTTGTCCTTTTGGGCAAGATTTTGATCTATCTATCCCGTTTAGGTTTTGTTTTGGTATTATTTGCTCTCCCCTCTCTCAAAACTCACGCGCGCGCACACACACACACACACACACTGATCTTCGGGGGTTCTCTGATTCAGTCCCAGGGATTCTAAGATTCCAATTGCCCAAGTGTCTGAGGTTATAAAGCTTAAGGATCTGCAAGAACAAATGCTGCTTCTCAAAGGCTCCACTTTCCAAGCAGGAAACACGTAAGCCCCACATCAGATATCCCAACGGGGACTATTTGGGTCTAGGTGTACATTGTTTAAATGTCCAATGGGTGAACAAGTCACTCCTATCCTACAGGAAATGTCCTGATAAGTTCTCATAAGTCCCGGGAGGAAAAACACACAGCTGCTGAAAGTCCAGTGAACAGGAACAGCTGAGCCAGAAGCACGGTTCCCGGATGGTTTTGTCTTCCCCTTGCAGGAACTCTTATGGGACAGGTGGGGCAGGGGGTGGGGGGACAATGTGATCCTGTTGTGGTGTCTGCGATTGCTACCAGCTCCAACCAGCCCTCCCTGTGCCCCTACTTCCTGCCTCGTGGATCTGCAGCTCAAATGTTTCGGTTTTCCTTAAAGCTTAGGTCAGTTCTTTTTAGGTGGTCTTCCCCTGTGACAAAGAAGTTACTCTTATTAGCCCATTTCACACACAAGGAAACCGAGTCTCTTACCCAAGTTACCCAGCTAGGAGGTGATAGTGACAGGACCCATGTTTTCACCTATAGGCCACAGGGCATCCCTTGCTTCCCTGCTGGTCACAGCAGCCTCTAGATGGAGAGCTGCCTCCTTTTCCTTTTTAGCATGGAGTTCCTTTCCCGCATCTTATGCACAGCAACACCCTCCCTTCCTTCCTCTACTCCATTCCCCTTTGACCCTAAAGTCAAACCTCTAAACCAAGGCTACTTGTCAAGGTTTACTGCTCATAGGGAAATGGAACATTGACCACATCTGCGAAGGTGGAAAGTCCCAAAGTTTTCAGCCTGGGAAGAGCTTTGAATCCCTTTCCCGACACAGTGCTGACTTGGACTCCTGCCCCAGACTTTTTTCTCTGAGGCCAGCCTCCCCAGTCCACAGCCTCCTCCTGCCTTATCTTTCAGTAAGGCCCCACCTCCATCACATCTGTCTGCCAGAATGTCAAAAAACATACTGAAGTTCAGTAAGTTCATGGATTGTCTATTGGAGCCTTGGGCACTACAAACAATAGAAGCCACTCCCTCTAGGAAATACTGGCACCATCCAATCACCACAGAGAAGGGTGATTGTCATCCTCACTCCTGCCATGCCCCATCCGGAGCAGGAAAGAAAGAACGGATCAGCGTCACATAACATCAAAAAGGTACCAAGTGACCCAAGGCAGGCAGGGAGCAAGAGCTCTTAGCATAGTAGATCAAAATAATTTCATTCACATAAAATGAAGACAAAGTTCTGAAAATTGGAGAATGTGAACTTCCCCTGGAAACCAATTTTAAACTTTTAATCCAAATTATACCTTTAATGTCATACTTGAAGCATAGATAAGAATATGTGTCACATGTATGTAAGCTATAAAGTATAATGAAACAAATCGCTGTTAACCCGTCACTCAAACCCAAATACTAGAACTCAGGGCAAGACATTTGTATCTGTCTTCCTCCCTATGCATTCCTTACCTCCCTCCCAGAAGTAACCACTCTCCTGAATTTTGTGTTTGCTAATTTTTGTTCTAGTTTCTAGCTTTATCAAAATAGGAACATGTTTTTGGAGGCTTGATTTCTTCATTCAATTATGTTTCTGAAAATCATTCATGTCTTCATGTGTATCTCACCACTGTGTTGTAATGGATGAAACTACTGTTCTCTGGATGGGTGTTTGGGTTGTTTACATTTGTGGTGGAGGGGAGTGCAAAGAGATCTGCCACCAAATAGTCTTGCTTATGTCTCCTGGCCACATGTAAGAGTTCATTGTTGGGTCATAAAATACATGAATGGTCAACTTTACAAACTACTGGCAAGAAGTTTGAATTAATTTACATTCTTCTTATCTCTACTCAGCATATTTTCATATTTTACTGACTGTTTTCTCTGTAGTGGAATTCTTATTTATGTTTTTTGCACATTTTAAAATATATTTGTCTGCATTTTTCTTATCGATATGTAGGAATTCTTTATATATTCTGAATAGTAGTCTTTTGTCAGTTATATGTCTTGCAACTGTTTTCTAGATTTTGGCTTATGTTTTCCCTTGTGTCTTTGATGAACAGAACATCCTAAGTTTAATGTAGTCAAATGTATTAATATTTATTTATTTTTGTTTTGTTTAAGAAATCCTTCCCTAGCCCAAGATTAGGTAAATAGTATCCTACATATCTTCTCAAAGTATTGCTTTTCTCTCTTATGACTCAATACATCTAGAATTGACTTTGGGGGTAGTTTGAAGTAGAGATTTAATCTTCTTTATTTTGTGTTCCATACGGTTGAGCAATTTGTCCATGCACCATTTTTAAATTTTGCTCCTATTTTCCCCCATTTATTTGCAAAGGCATCTCTTTCATATTTCAAATACCATGTGTGCATGTTTTCTGGGCTCTTTATTTTGTTCCACTGCTGAACTATAAATTCCCGCACTGGTATCACACTGTTTTCCATTTCCATTGCTTAAAAGAAGTCTTGCTTTCTGGAAGGCATGTCTCATCACGTTATTCTTCTTCAGGAGTACATTGGCTATTCTGAGTCTTTTATTCTTCTATATAAATTTTAGAAAAATTTATTAAACTTTAAACAAACCAACAAAAACAAACAAAAAACACTGGAGTATTTTTTTTTCTAATTGCATGCAAACTATGGATATCTGTGGGTCAATGAGAGGAAACAAAATCTTTAAATGATATTAGCTTCCTATCCATGAACATGGGCTGTCTTTCCATTTATTTTGGTCTTTAATCTTTCAGTTGAGTTTTGTAATCTTCTAGCTATAAGTCTTGTACATATTTAGATTTATTTTCAAGTAGATTAAAATTTTTATTGATATTGTGAAATTTTTTCAAATTGTTTATTATTGGTATATAAAAAGGCAATTGAGTTTTATTATTAATATCATCTGCCACATAACTAAACTCTGTTATCAGATCTAATAATTTGCCTGTACATTCTATTGGGTTGTCTATATAGACAATTATATTAAATTTGAATAATGATAGCTATGCTTCTGCTTTGCAATCCTTATACTTTAGTTTCTTTTTATTGCCCTACTGAGCTGGCTAGGACCTCCAGTGTTGCATAGGTAGGCAGTACAGAAACTGCTGCTAATATTCCAGTATTTTTATATTAAGAATGATGGTTGCTGTAGGTGGTTTTTTGGGGGGGGCTTTTATTTATTTATGAAAGAGATAGAGAGAGCATGGGGAGGAGCAGAGGAAGAGGGACAAGCAGACTCTGTGCTGAGCAGGGAGCTTGACAAAGTCTCCACCTCAGGATCCTGAGATCAGGACCTGAGCTAAAACCAAGAGTTGGATGCTTAACTGTCTGAGCTACCCAGAAGTTCCTGTAGGTTTTCTTGAAGACAGTCTTTATCTGCTTAAGCAAATCTCTTTATTCCCAGTATAATAAGAGTTGTGTGTGTGTGTGTATGTGCATATTCATGTGATTTAAATCATGAATGGATCTATAAATAGTACGATTTCCTTTTCCCACATCTGTTGGGATGACCTATAGTTTTTCTCCTTTAATGTCTTAGGCAGTGGTGAACATTTATAATGTTTAAATGCAAGACCTCCCTTATATGCCTGGCTTAAATCTAATGTAGTCATTTATATTATTTTTTTGTACTCTACTGCATTTTATTTGCTAAAATGTTTTATCCATATTCATATATGCAATTGGCTTATTCTTTTTACTACTTGGACTGTCTTTGTTTAGGCATCAAGATAATTCTGGCTGCATAGATGAATGGGGAAGAATTTTGGCTTCTATTTTATGGAAGTTTTTTGTCATATTAGGATGATTTTTTTCCTTGAATTTTTGGTAGAATTCACCCATAAAACTGTAGTATATGCCTAGTGAGGCACAATATTTCTGCTTCAATTTATTTAATAGTTTTTTAAAGGAAAATTCAGGCTTCTAGTTCTCTTGATAAAATGTGCTTACCAAGGGGCATCTGAGTGGCTCAGTCAGTTAAATATCTGCCTTTAGCTCAGGTCATATACCAGAGTCCTGGGATCGAGTCTGAGTTGGGCTCCCTGCTCTGTGGAGAGTCTGCTTCTGCCCTTCCCCCGACTTGTTCTCTTTCTCTCTCTCTCAAGTAAACAAATAAATAAGACAAAAAATTTGTTTAGCAAGATATACTATTCTAAGTATTTGTTTTGTATAAAATTTAAAATTAGGATCTATGGCTTTTGATGGATTTCTGCAAGTTCCTTTTAAATCTCTGTTTTATCTGTCATTATGTTCATTTTTCATTCCTAATACTGTTTTCTTTAACTGCTCCCCCCGCCTTCCCCCACCCCCTTTATTACTCCTACCAGAGTCTTTCCAAAGAACCCATTTAGGGCTTTACTTATCATTTTCTATCGTATTTGTTGTTGATGTTGATGTTAACTTCTGTGCTTATCTTTGTTATTTCTTCTATCTCTCCTTGTGCTAGTTCTACTGTTCTTTTTTTAACTTCTGCTATTGTAAGCTTAGCCTGTTAACTTCTAGCTATTTTTATGCACTTTCTGTATTGTTATATTTGACCATTAAAACTAAAAAAAATCCTCACACATTTAGAAATTTAAAAACACATTAAGTAACTGATAGCTCAAAGAATATAATCACAGGGCACCCAGGTGGTGCAGATAGTTGGGCGTCTGACTCTTGGTTTTGATTCTGGTCATAATCTTAGGGTTGTGAGAACAAGCCCCGTGTTGGGCTCTGAGATCAGCTTGTGTTTCTGCTTGTGTTTCTCTCCCTCTCCCCTTACCCCTCCCCCCACTCCCCCACTGCACACGTTCGAGCTCTCTCTCTCTCAAATAAATAAATAAATCTTAAAAAAAAGAATATAAGCATAATTGAATTAAAAGAACACTTACAATTGAGTAACATGGAGATATCAAAACTTGTGGGATATGGTAAAGTCACATTTTTAAAAACTAGAGCCATTTGGGGTCCTTGTGCCACTGAGCCAACAGGCAGAGAAAGGAGTCACTGAACTGGCTGGCACTATTGATGCTTATTACCAGAGGGGAGATTAAGTTGTTTCTATACAAGGGAGGTGATGTCTGGAACCACAGCGATTCATGTGTATGCCTGACAGTATTTTCTTATCCTCTAGTCTTGGTCAGTGGCAAACTGAGGCAACTCAACAAAGACAAGACTTCCAAGAACTCAGATCCCATAGAATGAAGTGTTGGGTCATCCCACCAAATAAAGACCCTATTTGGCCAATGTGTTGGAAGAGAGGAAACAACAAAAAGAGTGGTGGGAGGAAATAGTTGGAACTACCAATTTAGGACCTATGACCAGCTGGGGAGGCAGTGACTATAATAACCATATTATTTAATCCACCACCCCTCCCCCCATTTTATATACAGAATACCTGTGGCAGCAAATGTTTTAGGTTTCAGTTGGAAATATGTCTGTGTTGATATTGCCCTACAATGATATTGTAGCTGATGGGACTTTCCACATTCCCTGTCCAAGGTGCATGGAATTTTCACTTGGATGAAGGACAAGAGTGGATGGTGGGGGCAAAATGGGTAGATTATGCCAGATATCCTCACTTGCTCATTCCTATCTACTCTACACTCTTCTCCACTCTGCTTTCTGTGCTAGGAATGTGACTCTGTGTGGATTAGAAGAGCCTAGTCCTCTGGCTTCTAGGTAGCTCCGGCCATGGGGAAACCCTGTCTCTGGGGAAGATCAGAGGGAGGGAGGGAGGAGGATAATGGAGTCTTTATTTCTCTGATTCTTTCCCTGAAGAGTTACTTTGGGTAGACTATGTCTACCAAGTAAAGGTCACTGGCCCTCTCGAAGTGGCCCTTTACACACAACTTTCTGCTTCCAGGTTTCATAAACCTTTCTTCTCTTTAGTTCTATAGACCTGGGAATGCAACAGGCCTATAGTCCTATCTCTGGGATATGGAGCTATTCTTTTTGGTTCCCCATATGCTGCCTCTATCTCTGTAAGTAGTTCCTTTATTAAACACCCCTTGAATCATCCTAATTTCAGGATGCCATAGTTTTCCTATTGGATATTTGATGGTGATTCAGGAATAGGAATCTCAAATGAAGAAGCAGCATTGCAATGAAATCTCCTTTTAATGACTTTTTCCAGAGGTATTCCATTAACTTAGATTTCTTCTTAAGAAGTGTGTTTCTGGGATGCCTGGGTGGCTCAGTTGGTTAAGCAGCTGCCTTCGGCTCAGGTCATGACCCCAGAGTCCTGGGATCGAGTCCCACATCGGGCTCCTTGCTCAGCGGGGAGCCTGCTTCTCCCTCTGCCTCTGCCTGCCACTCTGTCTGCCTGTGCTCGCTCCCACTCTCTCTCTGACAAATAAATAAATAAAATCTTTAAAAAAAAAAAAAAAAGAAGAAGTGTGTTTCTGACTGGTGACTTGTCATTACCTTCCACGTGTTATTAATTGCAAACTGTTCAAGGCTATTACCTGATCACAGATACTCACCACTTTGGCAAGCGGAATGTTTTCATCCTGTCGTCAGCACCATCGTGATTATCAGTCGACTCTTATCTCTATGTAACACGGCTTCGGGAATTTCCCCATCACGCAAGGAGTGAACAACAGATGAATCATAGTTTACCATTTCATTGCTTATCAGCTGCTCTAACTTATTTACATGTTAGGCTGATAAACTTCTTGGGCAAGCCTGAAGTTTTCCATCACCATCTTCTCAGTAGTCACAAAAAGAAGTCTTCAAAACCCTTATGGACAGGTTCATTTTTCAAATATCACAGTAGACAGAGGCTGTCAAGTCTCTGGGAATGCTGATTTGTCAGCATTATTGGAAGCATTGTTCATTGTGTAAATAACATTCTGAAGAGTAAACTCTTTTAGGGAGTCATGGAGTCTTGGGCTTCCATGATGATAGCAAGTACATAGTCTGAAAAGAAGTGTTTATCTTTGTTCTAAAATTCCTTGTGCTCCGGCTGTAATACACCCATCTCACTGGGGAGACCTAAATGCTGAAACACTGGTGTTCGTGAGAAATTCAGGAAGGAGGTGTGCATGGCAGTTTTCCAGGAATGACGATAACATTTCATAAGTCTTTTTTTCTAGTCCAGAATGCCCACAGTGAGTTTGCAACTGGCACGAAATAGTTATTAGTCGGTTGGAAAACATTTCTCTGGCTACCCGTGTTGTCTTGTTGACATGATAACAGACAGTTAAGTTGCATCCACCTTTCAAAGATGGCACATGTTGGTTTCTTTCCAGTAAGTTCCACATGTATCCTGTAGGTATCTGCAGCACTTGGCCGACCAAGAGACCACAGGGTATAGCCAATTGGTGGCTCCTCATCAGCCTTTCCAGAGAGAAGTGTTCTCCCCACCACCAACTGATCCATGTCAAAGTTCCAATCAGTTAATATCATAGCAAACCCACTGACTCCACTTTCAGCAGTCTCATTATCAGCAAAAGCTTTTTTACCTCTGATTTTGACATTTTCATACTTCAGTTATATGTAGAGTCAAAAATAAAGTAAAAAAAAAAAATCACACACACCCCCGAGAAAACAAAGTATAAGGGAACAATGGAGGCAAGTGTGGCCAGTAAGCCTAATTATTTAGCTAGGGGACAGAGACTGTCACTAAATCTATGCCAAGTTTACACAAAAATAGACCATGGGTCTCTAGAGACACCCCCACCCCTGCCACCAGACTGTCTTTTGCTTAATAGTTGTCAGGAATATCTTCTTGTATGCTTTTACTTTCAATGTTACCCTGTCCTTAGCTTTTATGTGAGTCTCTCATATGTATGACACTCACATGGACTTAGTTTTTTAAAAAAATCTAACCTGGTGGGACGCCTGGGTGGCTCAGTTGGTTAAGCGGCTGCCTTCGGCTCAGGTCATGATCCCAGCGTCCTGGGATCGAGTCCCACATCCGGCTCCTTGCTTGGGGGGGAGCCTGCTTCTCCCTCTGCCTTTGCCTGCCTCTCTGTCTGCCTGTGCTCGCTCTCTCTCTCTCTCTCTCTAACTAATAAATAAATAAAACCTTAAAAAAATTAAAAAAAAAAGAGAAATGACTTATAAAAAAAAAATCTAACCTGGCAATCTTTTTAAAAAGTATTTTATTTATTCATTTATTTGACACAGAGAAAGAGATCACAAGCAGGCAAAGAGACAGGCAGAGAGGAGGAGGCAGGCTCCCCGCTGAGCAGAGAGCCCGATGTGGGGCTCGATCCCAGGACCCGGAGATCATGACCCGAGCTGAAGACAGAGGCTTAACCCACTGAGCCACCCAGGTGCCCCTAACCTGGCAATCTTTTAATTGGTGCATGGAATCCATATATTGTTCAAAGTATCAAAATTATTGATGTATTTGAACTTCTTTTTTTTTTTTTACCAAGTAACTTTTTGTATCCTACTTCTTTTTTCTTCTCTCTTGCCTCTTTTTTTCCCCCTGAAGATTTTATTTTTAAGTAATGTCTACACCCAACATGGGGCTTGAACTTACAACCCCATGATCAAGAGTCATATGCTTTTCTTATTGCACCAGCCAGGCACCCAATTTCTTGCCCCTTTTTAATTGGTTTCCTTTCTTTGTATTCATTTTGACATAAATATTAGTAAATATGTATGTTCTTTTCCTATGCGTTGGATGATTTTCATCAAAATTTTACTATACACATTTAATGTGCCTAATGTTAAACAATTTTTGACACTGGTTACGCATAGCATAAGCAGCTCAAAATGTTTTAATTCCACCTCTCCCAATGCACATATGATTGTTATCATCCAACATATTAATTTGCCCTTTTTAAAACCCTAGACATTAGACATTATTTTTAACTTATATTGAGACTGGTTCTTTGCATTTACATGCACGTGTATGAGTCAGGATTCCGTCAAAGAAGTAGGGTCACTAGAAAAGATGTGACAAGAGTTTTGCCTTGAGGATTCAATCTTCCTCCGCTGTGGGAGCTGGTTAAATCTTTCATCTGATGCCGTTGCATCTGTGTCAGGTCTGCTAGGCAGACTGTCAAAACAGAAGATGCATGTGGCTTGAGAGAAGCCAAGACAAACAGAAACCTCCAGGTGCGAGCTGGAACCACGAGGACGGGCTGTCACACCAGACTCTCACCACCACCAAGACTCCAGTGAGGGTGACCTGCAGAGGAAACCTGTGCTCTTTGGCACAGAGCTAACTACACCTGCAGCAATGGAGCTGGGACCTGACATTGAAGGGGTTACTAAAAAGCCTGCCATCATTCGAAGTGCTATTCTTTATTGTGGCAATTTCAACTTTCTCTCGCTGCTTTGAAGATCTTCTTTCTGACTTTGGTGTTCTGAAGTTCCAAACTATGACCCCAACAATGGGCATGAACTACAGCAGCATCTTTTTACTAAGAAGAAGCTTGCTGCTCCTTAATCTGAATTTCTGGCAAATGTCTCTAATGGCCCACGCCAGTTGGGATCCACGCAGGGACGGAAGTTCTCGCAAATATCCTTTCAGCTTGGCAAGTCAACATAAGACAAATCCATACTTAACATTGCTTTTGCTTATCACATGTTCTTGCATCCCAGAGTGTCCCTCCTGGAGCTTTTTCTTCTTCTTGAAGAATGTATTTTAAAATTACTTTGGGTTCAAGGATCTTAGGGACAAACTCTCAGTTTTTATCTGTACATGTCTTCATTTCACCATCACTACTGAAAGATGGTTTTACTGAGCATATAATTCTTTTTTTTTTAAGATTTTTTATTTATTTGAGAGAGAAAATGAGAGAGAGAGCATGAGACGGGGGAGGGTCAGAGGGAGAAGCAGACTCCCCGCTGAGCAGGGATCCCAATGAGGGACTCAATCCTGGGATTCCAGAATCACAACCTGAGCCAAAGGCAGTCGCTTAACCAACTGAGCTACCCAGGGACTCCTGAGCATATAATTTTTGATCGAGAGTTATTTTGTCTCTAAAATTTCGGTGTCATGCTATTGACTTTGGTTTCCATTGATACTGCTGAGAAGTCTGCTTATCATGCTAATTGTTATTTTGTAGCGACCTCAAGCTTCTCCACTTTTAAAATCTTCTCCTTGGCTGCAGTGTTTTGGCAGGTTCAAAATGTTGTGGCCAGGGACAGACCACTTTTTATTTACCCTGCTTGTCCAGACAAGTTCCTTAGACCCACAGCTCTGAGTTTCTGATCAGTTTTGAAGTGCTCCAACTGCCATCTCTTTAACCACTGAGCCACCCAGGCGCCCCCCAACTGCCATCTCTTTAAACGTTGCCTCTCCATTCTCTGTATTTCCTCTTTCTGAGAGTTTGATTTAAAAAAAAAAAAAACAAACACATTCTGTTGTTTCTATCTCTTAACTTCATTTTCATATTGTCCAACCACTTGTCTCTCTGTGTCATATTCTGGGTAATTTCTTTGATTTTCTCTTTCCCAATGCACTGGTTTTCTCCTCTCCAATATACAGTCTAGCCCACCCACTGAGTTTTCGATTCAGCAGGTGCACACACACACACACACACACACACACACACACCTGCTTGTGGGTACACACATAGCGTGCATGTACATTCCAGCTCTCTTTTGCAAATCTGCCTGGTCATTCTCTTCTGCTTGTTCATTTTTATGCTTTGATTCTTTATTTCTTTAAATATTTTAGTCACATATCTCAAAATCTTGTGGTCCCTGGGACTCTAAATTAGTTGTTGTTATTAGCACTGCCTATTCTCGTTCACAGAGAGTCAGTGATCTTTGACACAAGCCTTTGCTTCATCTGAATCCCTCTGCCCAAACTGAGGATGCTTCACTCCAGAGGGGACTTTCTTCTATTTCTGCTTGGAGGCATGGACACCGATCTGTCAGGATCACTTCAGCCTTCACTCCCAGGGGCCATGACCCATCACAAGAATCCCTGGTCCAACCTCCCACAATATGGCCTCCCTGTGGATCAAGCAGTCTGACAGCAGTGCTGTCTCCATGATTCAGAACAACTTCCCTCTCCATGCTGTGGGTTCTGGCCCCAACTGTGACATGGGGGGGCTGGAGGGAAAGAGGAGGGAAGGTCATTAAAGAACCCCCACTACTTCTTGTGAAGCTATGATTCTTTGAAGAGAGTGTCCTATCTAGGGGCCCTCAATCAGTCGGATCAGGCAACATGTCAGAAGCCAACAACTGGATTTGTTACAAAGGAGTTTTCAAGGTCTGCTGAATTTTTGCCGAGTGGCTATTTTCTAGTGTGCCATTATGGGTTGTATTGTATCCCCCACCCTCCAGGATATGTTGGAGTCCTAGCCCCCACCACCTCAGAATGTGACCTTTCTTGGTGATGGGGTCTATAGAGGTGAGGGTCTATAGCGTGAGGTCAAAACGAAGTTCTTCAGGTGGTCCTAATCCAATATGGCGGTGTCCTTACAAAAAGGGGGAAATTTGGATGCAGAGACAGACAAGCACAGAGAGAAGATGCGAAGAGACACAGGAAGGACATTATGTGAATATGGAGGATGGGAATAACGCAGCCATAAACCAAGGAATGCCAGAGAATGCCAGAAAACCACCAGATGCTAGGAAGAGGCAAGGGAGGATACCCTAATGGGTTTCTTGGGAGCATGACCCTACCAACATCTTGATGTTGGTGGATGAGGCAAGGGGAACGGGGCAGCTGGAATATAGGCCCAATGCCAGGGCCCCCTCCCATATATAAATGACCCCTAACTGACCCTCACTAATGGGGATTTCATTCCCTCTCCTTTCTTTCCTCAAAAGATACCATCTTTCACAGTCCAGACCTTTGAGGTGAAAGGGTTTATTTAATTCCAAGACCAGGTGTGCAGACAGATGGAATACAAGTCCATGGATTTGAACCAGCAAGTCTGTCCCACACTCCCAGGTTTTCCTGGTCCTGATCTCCTCTGAGAGCTTCTTACTGAGCATCCCTCCCTGCCCCAGGCACACCATCGGCTCAAGGGACAGTGTTGTAGACTGTGTAGTCATCCTTCTGGGTGACATGCAGCTTCCAAGGGAAGAGGTGTTTCTGGGAGGGAAGACCCTGGGCCTGCCTCACCATGAGCACGACATCCTCGTCTGAGAGCAGCCGCACCAGATCGCCCTCGGCGTCCCGGTAATTTAGGGCGATGTCCTCCCTCTGGAACTCCCGCCTGGGTGGGAAAGGTCAGGGTTAATAGAAGGTCTGGGGGCTTTAGGACTAAGCCTCAGGGAGACAGGGAGTGGGGGCTGAGGGAACTTTAGAGCCAGGGTTTAAGAATCAGAAGAGGTCAGAGTGTGACACAGGCCTTATCCCTTGTGCACAGATGGAGAAACAGACCTAGGGGGGAGAAGGGGCTCTTACAGTAAGTTACTGGCACAGCCTGAAATGCCTTGTGTGTACACATGCAAAGTTAAGAACTTGTGGGGAAGGGAAGGGAGTTTGGCCAGGCACAGAGCAGAGACTACCAAGCCCCTGAGGGCTAACTGTGTGCAGTTATGAGAACTCCTTATGGACTAGGACCATCTCATGTGGGGTGCACATGGCTGGTGACAGTAAACACTGTTACAACCTTCCTATAGATAACTCAGCAAATAGGGTTGGAAGCCTAACAGACTTGCAGACACCTTGACTCCAAAACTCCACTTCTAGAAACTCATCGTGAAGGGAACAATCGCGCAAGTCACCACGTATGAGTGTCCCGGCGTTCCTTCTGGTAGTGAGAAAGGGGAGGGTGATCCCAATGGCCAAGAAGGGGTGGCGACTCCAGAGCCTCCCCAGAATGACGTCATGCAGCCAGGTGACATCATAGTTATGCGGTGGGGGTGGGGGTGGGGGTGTGCACGGAGGCCATCTCCATGTGCATCTGATCATGAGAAGAGGGATATCCGTATTTCACTTCTTTCTACCTTTCTGTGTTTTTTGGTTTCTTTTTGTTTGTTTGTTTTATTTAACACAGATTGAAAGAGAGAGAGAGCACAAGTAGGCAGAGTGACAGGCAGATGGAGAGGGACAAGCAGGCTCCCTGATATGGGGCTGGATCCCAGGACCCCAGGATCATGACCTGAGCCGAAGGCAGACCCGTAACCAACTGAGCCACCCAGGCGCCCAGCCTTCTCATGTTTTTTGAGAACGAATAGGAATTATTTTCATCGTCAGCAGAACAAGGTTATTTCCATTCCAAGGCTGGCTCTTGGGAGGTGGAGTTTCTCTGATGGCAGAGGACCCAAGTCCAAGGCTAGGAAGACTCCAGCTTGAGCTGCAAAGCCACACTCACAAACCGTGTGACCTCCTCTGAGCCCCCTTGTATGTCTCTCTATAGACCTCCACTCATCGCCGACACGGGGGGCTGATATCTGCCTGGTGGGGCTGGGCTGGGGATAAAACAGGAGGCAAAGCACCTACGGTGGACTCGTGCTGTGTTCCTCCTGCTGTTGGCTTCTCCGGGGTGTCTGACCCCCGCCCTCCGCCCTCTGCCCTCCACCTTCCCACCTCTCACCTCATGAGCTGCAGCAGGTCCTTGAACAGTGGAGTGCTGCTGAGGTCCTCCTCCACCGCGATGTCCCTAAGGGGGACAACAAGCAGCGGTGAGGGGGCATCGGGCCAAAAGGGGACATGGGGACAAGGCCGGCAGGACCATGCTGGAGCCTGGCGTCCTGTTATCTGGGTATGGCTTATCTGGAGGGTAGGGCGAGCCACCACAGGCTTTTATTTGGGCAAGGGGAGATCCGCGTTGGGTCTCAGAGCCAGGGGTGTGATGCAGGGGGTGGGGACGGGCAGGGAGGGCGGCTGGGCCACGAACTTGGTGGTGCTGATGGTGTCCTCGTAATAGTAGCAGCGCAGCCAGTTGGTGGGGTCTTCTTCCTCCGGGAAGTCCTTGAGGATTTTCACAAAGGACTGTGGGAAGATGCCTGTGGCTCCCCTGACAGTGCCCTGAGGAGGAAAGGAGGGGTTGCCCTGTTGGCAGGAGGAGAGGCGCCAGGACCAGACGTTGCTCCCCCCTCCTCCCACATCCCCCAACCCCGTTCCCTTATAATGATGCAGACAAGGTCGTATGCAGAGGCAGAAGAAGTAGTGACCCAGGTCACCATGCTGTTCACCCCAAGGACAAATTTCTGTTCTAGAATAGGCCAAGATCTCACTTTATCTGAAATCTGCTTTCATCTCATTCAGTCATTCTGAGTGAGCACCCGCCATGTGGCAGGCTCTGGGTTCGGGGAGGACGACATCTTTGCCCTCCTGTGGGGAGCCTGTGCCATGATGGGTGACGGTGGACACGCAGGGAAGTGGGTGATCTTCACACTGAGCCGGTGGCCAGGGAAAACATAATGGGGGAGGGGAGGTGGCTCCCTTCATTCACTCACTCATTCATTCATTCATTCATTCACTCACTGACTCTGCAGACAGCACAGAGCAGCTGCTCTGGAGCCATTGGCCTGAAAGCTCTCTCCAGCCCCGGCCACACACGACCCAGCTACTGCCTGTGCTTTGTCCACATGTTCTCCAATCTTCCCTACCCTAGAGAAGACATATTATCCCCATCCCATTTTACAGACATGGAAACTGAGGCTCAAATTCATCTCCTCGCTCCTCCCCGGACCCTCCCCTTAACCTGAGGCCAGAAATCGGCCATCCCACTCACATAGAGGACTTTCCAGAAAACAGGAAGGTAACAAGCATTTCCCATTTCTGGAGAGTTTCCCAGCAATACCCCACAGCTGTAAGAGCCGTAGGGTCCCAAGACAGGGCTCCAGGACGGGGGTACGATCAAAGCTGCCAAGTCCGTGAGACCAACAGTCCTCGTGCCTCTCTAGGCCCGAGATGCCAGGGACTCTCCCCTCCATGGAGTCCCCCCGGGGCCTGTCCCACCATCTCCTTTAGAGAGCCCCTGCCTCAGGAGCCTCAATAAAAGGGAATCTTGTTTAAGAACAGCAGGACCCAATCCGAACGGCTGGAACAGGGCCAAGGCCTCCTATCTCCATTCGCTGAGTCAGTGGGGGCCACACATGCCGCGCATGGGAACGAAGTGAAGATTGAGACATTCACCTTCTCAGCAGCCCTGGCACCAGCCAGATGGATGTGTCTAGGCCCTCTAAGGGCCAAGCCCCAAACAGTTGCACCTCGACCAGCCCTCCCAGGACCGTGATGAAGAAACGGTCTGACAGCTATCTCCGTTTACGGAAAAGGAAACCACAGGGTTGAGCAAAGTTCCCAGGGAGCTAGTTAAAAACAACTAGGAAATGACACCAGACAGTCCGACTCCAGAGCTCAAGGTCCGCATCACTACGGTTTCTCGCTGCCCACAAGGTAAGGGAAATCATCCCGGATGACACACCAGTGAATCTCAGCTGCCGGTGATTTTGTCCCCCAGAGCCAAATGTCTGGGACACTAGATTGTCAACTGCAGAGCCACTCCTGGGGTCTAGTGAGCAGAGACCAGGGAGGTGGCTAACCCCCCCCAACCAATGACACCCGGGGATGGCCACTCACTACCCGCACCCCCCCCCAACTATCTGGCCCCAAATGTCAGCAGTGCCATGGTGAGAAGCCCCGTGACAGACCAAGATATCAAACTCAGTAGATTAACAGATTTGCCTGAAGCAACTGTTTGCTGGCCGCCGAACCAAAGGCAAGTGTGGTCTCCAGAATCTTCTGTTCCAGGCACACACTTGCCTCCCCTGTGGCTGTAGTTCTCAGGCTGCCCCCACCCAGCTGCTCTGATTTCCAGAACTAGCCTCAGAGGACATCTCTTCCCTGGGGCATTCCTTATGCCTGCCCCCTCTGATTTCCCCCCACAAGCAGACCCAAAACAACCTCACCTCCAATTTACCGCTATCCTCCCCTCCATCCTCCCCTCCATCCTCACCGCCATCCTCCCCTCCATCCTCACCTCCAATCTCACCTCCATCCTCACCCGCATCCTCCCCTTCA
>ML103833.1:63370-92231 GCA_003697995.1 Taxidea taxus jeffersonii | reverse complement strand
CCTCCAACTTCACCCTCATCCTCACTTCCAACAGCATCTCTAACCTCAGCCCCATTCTCACCTCCATCCTCACCTCCAACCTCACCCCCACCCTCACCCCATCCTCACCCCCACTCTCACCTCCAGCCAGTCTTTATTGATCCGACTGAGAAGGATGATCACATCTCCAACTTTGAAATTCAGTTCCAGTTTGCTGTTGCCCGTGAAGTTGAACAGGGCCTGGGAGAAGAGAGGAGGAAGAGGGCAGGAGGAAGGAGCATTCACCGAGTTCCTGCCACACTGCTTTGTGTACGTCAGCGTCTCAGTTAACAGATGAGGGGACTGGCCCGGGGAGCATGACTGGCTTGTCTGAGGCCACTCCATTTGTGCGCAGAGGAGCCGGAATTAGAACCCAGGTCTCTCTGACGCCAGAATTGTGCCCCTTGCAGAGCTGGTGGGATGAGCACAGAGAACCAAGGAGCCAAACTCCGGGGTCCAGCACCTTCCTCAGCGCCCCAGGCCTCAGTGTGGGCTCCAGGGCTCCCACAAGCCCAGAGCACTGACCACACTGTTTCTCCATGTGTGTCCCCAGGGAGCCGGGGGCTCCTTGAGGACCGGGCCTGGTTTGAGTCATCTCTGTCTGACGCTTCAGTCGCCACAGCAGGGCTGGCCTGGAGGAGGCCAGGAAAGCTTGCTGAACGGATGATGGATGGCTGCGTTCCCCTTGACCTGAATGCTCCCCATATACCTCCTGTCAGCTGGGTTGGGTGCCCCGGGGGCCAAGCCTGAGGCCCCAGCTCCCTGCAGCCCCCAGCCCCAGTCGAGGGCACACGGAGGGTGTCCAGCAGGAGGGGCGCAGTGGCGAAGGGTGGAGCCCAGAGGTGAGGTGGGAGGCCTGGCCCTGCGGGGGTTACCTCGGCTCGAGGAGCTGCCATGCGGTCAAAGATGGCACCTTGTGGGGACTCACTCTTTCTGCAGAGAGAAAAGGGAGGCCTGTCAGCCCTCCTGGTTCCCTCAGGGTCTGGCTCCCTGATTCTATCCCCAAAGGAGCCCCTCATCAGGGGCAGGAAAGGCAGGGGAGGGAGAGGATTTAAAAATGCAGCTACAATTGTTCCTCTGGGCCATCACACACATGCACACATGCACGGGTTCCTACTGCCCATGGGGGAGGGATTCTATCCTCCATTGTGGACCAGGAAATGGAGACCCAACAAGGAGGTGGGGAGGAAGATACACATTTGCTCAGCACCTTAGTTTACCAGCACTTTCACACCTCTTCTTCCTTCTGCTCCCCACACCCAACCTCTAATTTTTCAGCCAAGGAAATGGGTTGGAGAGGCACTCTGCACAGGGTTCAGGGCGTGGGCCTGCCAGGTGGCTTAGCTGAGATTGAGACCATGCCTGCTTGCATGCTCCGGACAGATGGCCAGGAGCCAAGGGGACACTCAGAGACACTACGCCTGAGGAAGGAGGGAGGCCCTGAGGGGGAGGCCAGGACTCAAGAGCACTGCTCCTGGAATTCTTAGAAGCAGCCGCCTGGCCTTTGGAAGCCCAGCCCTATCACAGTAGCGCGGATTTTCCATGATTATTTTCTGCTCAGGAGGGAGCAGGAGTGTCCCCTGGGAGCCAGTGTGATACACCAGAAGACACAGCCGGCCCCATGGAACCACATGATGGGGGAGACAGGGCATCCCAGGATCTGGGAATGTCTGTAGAGAGAACAACTCCTCCCCTCCCTCCCTCTCACCACTCTCCCGGGCACCCTGAGTCCTGAGGCATCCCCAATGGGAACTGTGGCACCCAGCTCTCCCCATCAGTGGCCCAGCCTCTGTCCTCTGGTCGTCACTGTCACACACAACAAAATGCACCCACCTTCTATCCCTCCAGGCCCTGGGCGTGATTTTCTGAGCTCAGCTAACAAGCTGAACCTCCTGGGGGTGTTCAGGGATAGAACTGAGCCTAGCTTTTCCCTTCCTCTGGGGAAAAGAAATGCCTTCTGCGGGGGGCGTCTGGGCCAGAATACCTGGCTGGGGGCACCCGGTGAGGGGCCTGGGGCCTGGCCCACGGGAGCACAGGGGCCGGTCACTTACACTTTCCGGGTGCGTGGCCGGAGCCGGCGCAGGGCCTGGGGCACCTGCTCTGAGTCGTAGGGCGACTGGTAGAAGAAGATCCGGACGTCCTCGTCCATCAGCACCCAGATGGGCAGGCTGAGGAGGCTCTGTGTTTGGGAGAGAAGCCAAGACGGGGATGGGGGTGGGGGTCAATAGAAAGCTCTGGACATCCCAGCCCCTCTCTCCTATCCCCGTCCCCCGCACTGGTCCCTCCCTCTCTAGTAATGCTTTCTCTGTCTGAGCACAGCAACAAGACATATAACATTTCATAAGCTTTCCTCCTGGGTTCAAGTTCGGGAGGGGACCGGCTGGCTCAAGGAGAGTCCATTTGGAGAAAACCTAAAGGCCTCCAACGCAACGATAATGGTGACAGCAGGTGAAAGGATATGGCGGTGACTGTCCAGACACTGCCCTGAGTGCCACACCAGGTGGTCTCACTCTGTCTCGCAACAACCTGCAAGTTAGTGCCAGAGAGGTTAGAGGACCTGCCCCAGGCCACCTGGTCCAGCAAGTGACAGAGCTGGGCTACCCAGAGACGTCTGCTTCCAAGGCCCAGCCCCGAGATAAAAAATGGGACAATAGTGGGAGGAAGGAGGTCTCAAGTGACACAGATAAACAGTTGGTGGAATAACAGCCTAAAAAGTGCTTTCTGACACTTGATCTCATATCACAGGTGGGAAAACTCAGGCTCAGAGAAGCAAAGGACCTGATCCAGTTGGCAGAGCTAGGAGTTGGAACCCTCACTCGATCTCATGCTGGTTACACCCACCACGAGGCTGTCCTTGAGGATGCAGAGTACCCAGACACCGGCAGGGTCACCCCCAAGCTGTACAATGCACAAGTCCCCAGGAGTACTCCAGAGGCACCCGGACCCCCTTGGAGAATCCCATGGAGGCAGCAGGAGTGGGGCGGGGGGGCCAGAGGTCCATCCCAGAGGAACTGGGAAGGCGGAGCCCGGAAAGAATAAGGCTGTCATACAGGGAGGGCTGGAAGGCACCCCAGACACGGGTTTAAGGGCACAGCCACACAGCCAGGCTGCGGCTGGGATCAAAGCCCCCGCCCTCGCTGGGTGACCCTGGGCCAGCGCGCCTCTGTGTGCTTATTAATAAAATGGGGATGATACCAGGGTCTGCCTTGGGGGATGGAGTAAGGATTAAATGAGTGCTGTATGCACAACACTTAGAGAACTCTACCGGCCATCTGATCTAGCAAGTGCACCGTCCGAGTTGGAGATGATCGTCATCACTGTCGCTTTCATTACAACATAGCGCGGTGGGTACACAGAGCCGCGAGTTCGAATCCCAGCCCTCCTATCCAGCTGCTCTCCAACACGGCGTGAGTGGGTCCACTTCCTCATTTGTGAATAGGGAGGATAGCATCTAACTCACCAGTTATTGAGGGAAATAAATAAGCCTATTTGTTGATCCTACAGATTTGTTTATCCTGACCCACCAGTCAAAGCTTCCAGGCAGGTGTCACTATCACATGACCCATATTCTCCATGAGGACAGTGGTGAGACTGGTGGGTGGAAGTGACAGGGAATCAGATTTTTCTAGTGGCTGTCCAACAGGGGCTGAGCAAGGAAGCATAGTAGTGAGCTCCCCGTCCCTATACATTTCAAGCATAGGCTGAGGTTATGCATAGCAGAAATTCCTGCACCGATTGCCTCCTGGGCTTGGAGGAAGCAATTCAGAGCGAAAGGCAGAGATGGGATCCTCCAGGCTGCTGGTAGCTAAGCCCAAGTGTGGGAGGAAGAGCCCCAACGCCATGGCCACACCCCTCCCTCCAGAGCTCACCCCTCTCCCAGCCCTGCAGGGGGAGACAGGAGCCTCCAGCTGCCTTGAAGGAGCAGCTGTCACAGAGCCCTTTTGAAGGGAGATGTCTCCAGGGTTGCATCTCAGGAGCTTGACACCATCCCTCTTCTCTGCTCAGAGCCCAGGATTCCTGCAGCCACTGGAGAGGGCCAGGGTCTTCTCCTCCTGCCTCCCACCTCCTCTGCCCTCCTCCTGCAGCTCACTCCACTAGGAGTTCTGATCCCTCACAGTCTGGAAGCTCCCAACATCACTTCCCTCCCAAGAGACCAGCGAGCTGGAGGCATTGCCCCAGTTCACAGGTGAGGAAACTAAAGCTTCGAGAGAATGAGCAATTCACCCCCAAATCACCCAAATAGTCAAGGTCAAAGCAAAGACTGAGGACTCCTAGCTCTGCACCCTTCTGCCATGAGAGTAGAAGGGGAGGGGAAGCTCTCACTGACTATGAGGGTGCCTCTGTGCTATGAGGAGGGCTTCCCTCTCCAGTTTCTTAAGGTTGCCATCAAGCCATGGCTTGGATGCCTCTAGTGATGGAGCACTCACTACTTTACAAGGAACACTGTCCCCTTTTTGCCCAGTCCTGAATGGTAGAAGGCCTTTCCTGAACAGCGTGGTCTCTGCCTTAAAGATGTTTCTTTCTCTGTGCTCCCATCTCCTAGGTATGCAGACAGTTTACGGGCTGGGAAATACCCAAGAGCCTTTCTCTAGTTGTGCAAAGTCACTGTGTGAGAGAGCTGAGGCCCTGGCCCGTCCTGCCTCTGTTATAGAGGCCACGGTTTTGTGATTTCATGACCCACCTGTCCCCTGTCCTCACTGGACAGCGTGTACCTTGTGGGCACATACTCGATCCTATTCACCCCGGTATCCAAACACCTGGCACAGACACCTGTGCACACCTGGCAGGGACTTCTCGATTCCAAGTGTGGTTCCTTGTTCCCTCTCCATCTCTCCTGCCCCACCCTCTGGAACCCTGGGAACACATCCTGTTTCTCTCCCCAGGTCCAGCCTCTAAGGATTGCCGGATGGACCCCATCAGAGCAGGAGAGCAGCCCCCAGGCCCCGTTCAGGGATGCTACCCCCCAGGGGCCCTCCAGGGGCCAAGGTGACATGGCCCCACCATTACCTTCATGTAGGCATTGAGGGCAGGAATCCGCATCTCAGCGATCTCCTGTTTCACACCCACGTAGACTTTGGCTGTGGAAATGCAAAGAGCTCTCCTGGGAGCCTGGCCCACGACCAGGGTCTCTGGGCTCGGAGTCATCCACCCAGGCCAGGAATTACCCCCCCACACTGGCTCAGCCTCCAGGCCACCCCACCTTTCAGCTTGTATTCTCTAGCATGTACTGTCGCCAGATGATATTTTTCTTGTTTCACTTCTTTATTGGCTCTTCCTACACATGCACATGCATGCACACACACACACACACACACACACACACTCACAGACACACATGCACACACTCACGATTCTTGGCTCCAAGAGAGGAAGAGCTTTGCTTTGCCCCAGCTGGAGCCCATCACCTAGGACAGGGGTCTTCAACCCCGGCTGCATATTTAAGCAGAGCATTTAAAAACCTCACTGTGTGGGACTTGCCCCAGGATAATTACATCAGAATCTCTGGGGGTGGGGGGGACTTGGGCATCAGAATTCTTTAAATCTCAAGGTACTTTGAATACCCACCCCTCATAAGGAACCAAGGGTCTAGAACAGTGCCCCCAACAATCAATATTTGTGTAGTAGATGAATGAATCATTCCTCAAAAGCAAGGCAGCATGCTGAGAGAGAAAGGGAAAGAGGTGATGGCTGACCCAAGACAAATGTCCTCTCCAGGAGCCTTAGGTGGGGGCCCTGGTAGGACTGTCCCCCCAAGAACCCCCAGCAGGAGGCAAACATCTGGCTCCTGTTGCCTGTGAGATGGGCAGGGGCTGGTGTTTGGCAGTGGTAGGAGTGCAGGATCTGGGGCTGGGATGGGGAGGCCTTTGAGGCTTAGCAGGGACAAAAGAGCAGCTAAGGTCAGAGGTCAGATTACCTGGTTGCAGGAGGGTTTGGGGAGGGACAAGAGAGCCAGGGATGGGACGGCAGAGAATGCCCAAGAACCTTCCAAGGAGCAGCAGAAGAGACAGATTCCATCAGGAGCTGGAGGAGCAGCAATGAGGTAGGAAGAGACCAGGGAGGGCTTCCCGGAGGAGGAAGCGGGACAGTGATGGTGAGGCCCGGATAGGCTCACAGAAGTCCCACGTAACAGGTCATGGGCCACCGTCCCAAAGGGAAGTCGGTGGGACAGTGAGAGCAGAAGCCGAGGAGGGGATGTAAGGAGAAAAGTGGGACAGTGAGTGACTCTGAAAAGAAAGGAGATTTTGAGGGCTGTCGGGCCTCAAGGGGGCTTATGGCCAGAAAGCCTCCTCGTGGCACAGGCTTGTCCAAAGACAGGAAAACTGAGGCTGTGGGAGAGCTTTGCAGAGGCCACAAGTAAGGAGAAGGCAAATGCACAAAGACCCACAAGCTGTCTGGAGAAAGCCCAGAGAGGAGGGAGGGGCTCCCTGGAGTCTGGCGGGGAGGCGGGCTCAGAGCGGGAGGGTCTCCCTTCCCCTGCAGCCCAGAAACCCGGAAGGAGCAGGTGTGAGCGGAAGTGGCTCCGAAGGAGGAGAAGGGAAGCCAGGAGCCCCTGGGGGCTTCAGCTCCTCTGGGATCGCCTCTGGGACAGAAAGCAAGCGAGAGCCAGCCGGAGGCAGAGTGTGGAGCTCGAATAAGGAAAGGTCAGGAAGTGTCTGCGCTGCTTGTGGAAAGGGTGCTTGTATGTGGCCTGCAGGGCATGGGGGACACCCCGAGACCACCCCGCGACCCAGCACCCCACACCCTTGCAGGGCTCGAGAGGGCAGGTGCCGAGCCGCTGGAGATTGGGTCTATCCGAGGTGTATGTGTGGACCAAGCTGGGGAGAGAGGCCAGGGGGCAAGGAGTGAGGGGGCTGTCCAGAAGCAAAGGTGGGGTGCCCACAGGGTCCCAGCGGAGCCGGGAAGCAGGGGGAGCCCCCGGGGAACCACCCAAGCTAGGGCAGCAGTCAAAGGGCAGCTCTCAGACAGGGCTGCAGGGGGCGCTGAAGGTGAGTCCACACCAAGAGCAAGGGATGGATGGCCCCGAGGTCAGTGAGGCTACAGGAAGCAGCCCGTGACTGCCAGGAGGGCCACCGACGAAATATTTGGCCTGGAGGCAAACCTGGAGTGACCCCCAGGCGCGGCAGAGCTGGAAGGAGAGGCCCAGGGCTGCGGCTCTGTCGTGGGCCAAGCTGCCCAGCTCCCCGGGGCCCCAGGACTGGGAAAGGCCGCGGGGCTGGGGCGGGCCGCCTACCTGGGAGCGTGGGCAAGCTGCAGGTGAAGGGGCTGGTCTTGTTCTCCGGCCCAAACCGCTCCTCCAGCTTGCTCTGCAGGGCATAGAACTGGCGGTAGCGACGGTAGATGAGGTATTTTGAGCCCCCTTTTGTCTTCACCTCGATGACAAACACCTGGGGAGGACACAGGCCAGGGTTTAGGGAGGTCAGGAGCAGAGGAGGGTGGTGGGGGCCGGTCGAAGGTCCCAGGACTAGAGCAGCATTTCTCAGCCTTGGTGTCCGTGGGGCGGGGGTGGGGGCATCTCCTTCTTTGGGGTGAGGGAGCCGTCCTGTGCACTGGGCGGTGCCGAGCAGCCTCTCTGGGCTCCGTCCACTAAAGGCCAGCAGCAGCCCCTGCCCCAATTTGGATATGTCAAAAAGGTCTCAAGATATTTACTACCAAACGCCCCTGGAGGGCGAAACCATCCTGTTGCAAAACCACCGGGAGAGAAGTTAAGGGGATGAGAGGGTTGGAGGTTCAGCGGGCAGAAGCTGAAGGCCAGGGGTCTGTCTTACAAAGTAGCTGGTGAAGCCCCTTTTCTCCTCAATGTCAGCGATGTTGGCGGAGACAGCGACGTCGTCGGGAAGTTGCTCAAAGTCACTGAGGAAGACGGGAGGGAAAGACACCGGGTTACCGCCGGACTGATTGGCTCGCTGAGCCCAAGTGTGCAGAGGTGAGCCAAGGGTGTGTCCCACATTCTTCTGTCAACACCCCTCCAAGTGCTGGACAGCGACATGGGCCAGACCTTGACAGCGAAGGCACTTGGAGAGGGGACCATGTATCGGTGGTCATACTGGCAGACTGCTCCCTGGCTGCGTTACTCATCTGGGAGCCACACATCCAGCAACCTTCTCCGTGTCAAACCCTGGGGGAGGCCCTGGGTCACGGTGGGAAACAAAGTCAACACATGTCCCGCAGAGAGAATGGGTCATCATACCCGAGCTGGGGAAGTCCTCACAGAGGTGGACGAGGCATTTTAACAGGGTCTAGAAGGTCACACAGAAGGTCGGAGGGGACCTTCGGATCCTCCCGCTATGAGCCTGCTTCCCCGCCAGACTAGAAGGTCTAACAGAAGGTCGGAAGGTCAGGGGAGGGCCTTCCAGGCAGTGGGAACAGCAGGTTCCAAGGCACGAGGAGTGGGCTCGGGTCAGGTGTGACTGGAGTTGGCTGTGATCAGGACTGAATGGGAGGGTGACACAGGCTGAGGAGGGTCTCCAGTGTTGAGCAGGGTAACTTCTTTAGGCAACGGGGAGCCATGCAAGGCTTCCGCAGAGAATAAAAACAGTAGGATCCCAGCTGTGGGAGGCCAACTCAGGCGGCTGTGTGCAGAGAAAGGGAACACAGAGATGGAAGGGACAGAGCAGCCCTTCGAGGCCCCAGAGTGGTGTAGCTGAGAGATGGTGGGGACCCAAGCCAGACAGCAGGGACAGGAGGAATGAACACACACAGAGACACAACCCTTGGTGGGCACGGCATCATTATTGTGTTCCCTGCTTCCTCCTGCCAATCAAGCTCCATTTTTTTAAGGTGGCAATGTGCCTAGCCTCAAGGTGATAGGCCATGACTGGACAGAACCAAACCCAATAATCTCATTCCTATCTCCCAGCCTCCCTGCGGCTAGGACCAGCCACGTGACCAGCTCTGGCCAGTGAGACCTACGAGGAAATCTCCATCGGGGCCTCTCCAGGAGTGTTTGCTTTCCTGATCCAGAGGGAGGGACAGGCCAGCATGGTTTCCTCTCCTTCCTCCTTTTGCCTATATTGAAAGCAGATGTGCCGTCTGGACCCACAGCAGGTATATTGCACCCATGAGGCAAAGACAGGAGGCAGACCAAAGGAATCTCCGGGATCCTGGTCCTGAGGACACTGAGCTGCAGAAGCAGCTGCGGCCTCCCTCTGGACTTCTTGTCATGTGAAAAAATTAGCCCCTATTTGTTTAAGCTCCCACGAGTTTCTCAGTGCCCTGCTGCAGACTTTCACATCTCCAGCAGACATGCTGCCAATCTGTGAGTCATTCCTGACTAATGGCCAGCAGGGTTTGGGGACTGTTTGGATTTGGAGGTGAAAGAAAGGGCAGTGTCAAGAGTAACACCTAAATGTCACCCATATGCTGAGAAGGATGGGTGGGAGGGGAGCGCTGCTGATGGACTGAGTTTCGGGCATGGTAATGGGAGGCCCTTGGGCCCCCAGGTCTGGGTCTGGCAAGAGCTGGTGTGGCTCTAGAGCTCAGTGGAGGCAGTTGGGGGGTGGAGGTGGGGGTGGGTCTCTGCTGGAGTCGGGGAGGTACCTATGCGCCCTTGTCTGGTGGTAAAGACCGCCCGGAAGAGCAATCTTTGAGCGGAGGGGGCTGAGAGGGACAGATGGAGGACGAGAAAACACCAGCCAAGGGGACAGAGAAAGAGCAGCCAGGGGTCGCCGAGTCCCGAGCAACTGGGAGACAGGGTGGGAGTGGGCGCGGGGCTGCCACCTCCCCAAACTGGGCAGGCCCTCAGGGGAGATTGGTTTCCCAGTCTGCACACCCAGTCCCAGCTGCTGCTGGACCCCACGTGGCCTGGGCTGCCTGGGACCTCTGGCTCCCTCAGGACGCTGGCCGCTGCCGCTGGGCAGCGGGGTGACTCAGGGTGGCAGTGGGCAGGCAGAGGAAATCCCCACCACTTCCCAGGCAACTTAGTGGCCACTGGCAGCCTCCCTACTCACTTTCCACACAGGCGCCCACAGCAACACCCCTGGGAGAAGCTTCCTCCTCCACTTTCTCCCCAGAGGCTGTGTATTTCATGTTTATTTCATCTGCAACAGGATGGGGGCCTGTCGGGACAGGAAGGGTGGAACCCAGCATAGAAATGGCCCTGGGCAGGGAATCGGCCACGTTGGGTCATAGCCTCGCTTAACAGTTTCCTGAGCGTGCGTTATGCGCCAGATGTCCTTCTGGCACCTTTTTTTAACAGATGGGGAAACTGAGGCACAGAGTGGTTGCAGAATCTGCCCAAGTAAATCGAGAAGCTGGAATTCCAGCCTAAGCAGAATTTTGGTCCCAAACACCTCCACACTGCTCCTGGTTTGCTGCCCCAATAGCTTGCTGCACGAACGTAGATAAACCCCAGGTCCCCCCAGCCTCAGCTTCCCCATGTGAGGTAATAATAATAACGATAATAGCAAACCCTTGTTAGCACCTAGCGAAGCTCACACACTGTTCTAAGCACATTTGGACACGGCCTCAGCCCTCCTGGGTATCATGGCTGAGGGAAGGAGTTTAACACTAAACAAATAACAACATCCTTTCAATGGTCGGGGAGGCTGTGAAGGAAAAGCACATGGTGGTTTGAGCTATCCCAGAGCCCAGCCATTATTATATCCCCTCCCACCCCCGAGGACTAGTAGTGCAGTGGGCAGGAGAGCTTGGCAAGCAGGCACTTCGAAGACGGGGCTTACGTCCATCAGAGAGAAAAGCAGGGTGCTATGCATGTCCGAGGTTCATGGCTCACTCAGATGGAGAGTGGTTGGGGAGGGCTTCCTGGAAGAAGTGGGGCTGGAGTTGGCCACAGGACAACAGGCAAGGGAAACCAAGTGTTCTAGCCATGCCAGGGTGGGATGGCGGAGAGGAACAAGTGCAAGGAACTTTGGAGGGGGGCAGTCTGGGAGGGGCAAGGTAATGCGAGACATAGGCAGAGCCCATCAAGAAGGCCTTGCACCTTGTCCTGGGGTGCTGGGCAAGGTAGACTTACTCTGGGAAGATGCTGGGTTGGCACGGGTCAGGAGGTCTCATCCGTAGCAAGGCCAGCCCAGAATCCCCATGAAAGCAGGGACGCTGCTCCCCGCTATACCCCCGGGGCCCAGAACAGCTCCAAACACATAGTAGGGGCTTCTGGTGGGACCACCCCATGTCTTAGCGAGTCCTCTGGTGGTCAGCTTGGGACTGGCCGGGCTGCCTGCCACACCAGGAGGGAGGCAGGAGTGCAGCAAAAATGACTAGAAATCCCCCCAGGGGAGCCACTGCCCTGCAGAGCTCAGCCAAGACCCCTCAGAGCTGTAGTCAACTCAGGGCCTTCCGGGCCCGCTGCTCTGGGTTCCCACGTACCAGCATCATTCATGCAAAGTCCACCATGGAACCTAGATAGGAGGGGCTGATGGAGACCTGGAGAGGCCCTCAGGGGACAGCTAGGTCACATTTGGTGGCTCCCGCATACAGTAAGTGCTAAAAACATGTTTGTTGGAACCAAACTCGCTACCCCAAGGCAGTCCTTTCAAACTCTGGACGGGTGGGGTCTGGGGTCTCTGAAAGTCCTGCTGGATCCTTGCCCATCCTTTCTGTCCTCCACTCTGACCTCAAGCAGAGTACAGGGCCCCCGAGGGGCAGGGAGGCCAGTGACTCCCGGACCTGGCTCCATGCCCCATGAAGGGAGGCAGGAGGGCGCCCCTTCTGCCTTCTCTGAGGGCCAAGGGTGGCTGCAAAGAACCAGGGAGCAGGAGGGAGGGAGCACACCCGGCTCTTGCTGGGTGTCCTGTCTTCCTACACGTTCCCTGAGAAACAGGAAGTGCCATGAGCCTTGCATGGGGGCCACTTCCCGTGTGTTCGTGTTCGTGGGTTCCACTTGGTCTCTGGGGAGAACCGGCGGGGAGGAGAACCTGGTGGGGCAGCCATCAAGGCCATCAAGGCCCTTCTGGACCCCCATTCCGGGCATCTGCGTCTGTGGCTCCTCCCTCCTTCCCTGACAAGCTTTCTTCTCACCTTCAGCCTTTGGAAGTTCCACCTCTAGCCCCCAGACTCCGAGGACCCTTTGTTGCCCACTTTGACCTAAACCAGCCTGACCTCTCTGCGGGGACCCTCGGAATCACCTCCACACAGTGGGCACGCTCTCTGATGTCACCTGCTGCTCCAGTCCAGGGCAGGAGCCAAGCCCCTTGTCCTCAGGTCCCCCACGGCTCAGGGCACAGTCTTGCTGAGAGATGGGGGTAGACCCTGTCGGGGCAGGGCTGCAGGGGGACCCTGTGGGAGAACTTTATCCGCCTCAGTCCTCATTTCTCTCATCGGCACCGAGACGGGATTGGACTGGAAGGATCCAAGGACACTCTCCCATCCAAAGATCTACTCATTGAGTTGCTCGTTGGGCAGGATTTCTGGAGCACGTAGTCCCTCCTGATGTTGTTCTACACACTAGGGATACAACAGCAACTGGGGGGCCCCGTACCCTCCTGGGGCCTGTTAATGGGGGAGTCAGTGATAGAGTAAAAGAAAGAGCCAGTAGACTATTATGCCAGTGGTCTAAGGACTCTGCAGGAAAAAGAAACAGGGCAAGTGGTCAGAAAGCAATGCAGGGGCTGGGAGGGAAGACTTTAGACATTTGAGGCAGGCCCTGGATAAAGAGGAAGAAGCCAGGTCCTGTGATTCTCTTTGAACAGAAGGTGGAAAGCCATTGCTGATCACAGGGGCAGCGAGCCCGGCCTGGGACCCAGGACTCCTGTCCAGACGCTACACCCACACCTGTGTGACCCTGGGAAAGTCACTTCCCCTCTCTGAGCCTCAGGCGCCTTCATCTGGGCCTGAGGGAAGTGAGCCACAGCTGGAGGCTTCCTTGAAACACTTCTAAGAATCTACATTTCTGAGCATTCGGGTTCTGACTCAGCTCCAGCCTCTTAGCTTTTGACTTTGGTAAGTGGGGGCAGGAGGGTGGGCCTCCGTCCCCCAAGGCCTGCCAGGAACAGCAGGAACAGGGAGAAGGCCCCGGGAGAGCACTGCGCCCTGCACTCACCTCTCAGCTCGCAGCTGCTGGGCCAGGGCCATGGTCAACCGTGCTCCCGGGGAGAGGCTGGCGAGTCTCACCTGGCCAGGCCCCGGCCAAGTTCACCTCTCACTCACCTCTAGCCACCCTGCGTCTCTGCTGTGGTCCCAGGAGTCCCCAAGAGCCACCCCTGGGGAGGCCCCACCCCTGTCTCTTTCATTTAGAAGAGGCTCCTCCTCTGGGCTCTCTGGGTCTACTCTTGGCCCACACTTCCTCTTCCCCACCTCCCAGCTGCACTGCAATTGGGGAAGTGCCCAACCTTGGATGCTGGGTTTGCAGGAATCCACTGATTCGGGGGCTTTGAGGACTTCCTCGATGTGATTTTTTGGTGCCGGGCCGCCGTTGGGCATCAGAGAGCTCCATTCCATCAAAGACAGGGTCCCTGGGCTGGCTCAGCCACCAAGGGTCCTTGTGAACGTGGAGAGTGACTTCTCATCCTCCGGCTCATCACGCCCTTCCCTCTCACCCTCAGTGTCAAGCCTTTGCCTAAACTATTCCCTAGGCTTGGAGTGCTGGCTTCCACCTTGCCTGCCATCCCTCAAGCTCTGGGCAAATGCCACCTCCCCTGGGAAGCCTCCCTGGTTTCCCCAACAGAGTTAGCATTCAGTCGCCTCTTCTACGGCCATACCACCCTGAACACGCCCGATCTCAACTGATCTCGGAAGCTATGCAGGGTTGGGCCTGGTTAGTACTTGGATGGGAGCATTCAGTTGCCTCTGCCATATAGAGTGTAAATTTCAGTCGGTTTATGCTTCTGTCTTCCCCTTTCCCCAGGAACTCTGGGCTATCCTCTCCTCGTCCCTAGATCCCCAGGCCTGGTACAGCCCACCAGTTCTTGCTGGATCTGCCAACCACTGTGAGCTTCATGTTACAAACCTGATCACATCTTTTCCTGCCTAAACTCTTCAACTGCTTCGCCTTGCACTTAAGGAGAAAGTCCAAACTCCTGGTCCTGCCTACCTCCGGGAACCAGGGGAACCTTCTGGCTGGTGATTCTGTGGCTCCTCTCACTGGTATGGCTACTAGATTCTGAAGGGAGCTCTCTGAGAAGTCCACAGCCACACCCTGTAACTCCCATCCCATCACACACACACACTCACACACTCTCGTTCACGCTCAACACTCACTCAGGCATTGCAGATGCAAAGCAGAGGAACAACAGAGAGAGGGTATGGACAGGAAGCAGCCATACCTTGCCATCCATGGGCATCACAGAATGAGACCTTCTGACTCCATCTGTCCCAAACCCATGCCATAGCAGTGCCTCTAGGACTGGGACAGGAGTCTGGGGGGAACGAGCCAGCTGCATGGAGATCAGAGCCTCCTACAACAGTCCCTTTGTTACCTCCCAGATGAAGGGACTGGGGACGGAGCCATTCTCAGAATCCCAAGGGCTAGCTGGCTATAAGAATGGAGGGCGATTGGCAGCCTCAAGCCCTTCCTCTGAACTTCATCCCTGCTCCAGCCAGCCACCTCAAGGAACACTCTGCCCCAAAGAGAGTTCAGAGTGGAGCCAGAGTCCCCAGAAGGGAACATGCTCTGGGCCCAGCTCCACATTCCTGACTCAGAGAGGATCTCCCTCTCTTCACCCAGCCAAGGGCTCTTCTGAAACCTTTATGGACTCTGGGAGGCAAGAACAGTTGGAGAAAGACAGAGGGCAGGACATGAATGAGAAAAATAGAGGCGATCAACAACTATTTACTGAGTAAGGCATTTGGAAGACAGAGATAAGAAGGCAGGATGAACTCCAGCTGAAATTCCCCATCCTACTCCAGACATACTCCAGACATATTATCCAGCTGGATAATACTTTTTTTTTTTTTTTTTAGTATTTTAAACATATAGAACCTAGCTCACAAGCAAGAATGTGTAGTGTTTGGGTTCTAAGAGAGGGAGAACCTAGACCAGAGAGAGGGCCTGGTGCCTCACACTCCACGGGAAAACTAAGGGTGGATATGGGTTATTGGGGCTGAGATTTTAATTCCTAATCTGGGACTAGGTAGGTCTGGGCTACGTGTCCTGCTGTTGTCAAGAAGTCAAATCTGAGTTCCCAGTGTGAAGCCGGTGGTCAGAACTGAGTAGAGGACCAGCCCTTCCCAGCTATCAGCCTGGGGTTCCTGCAGGAATAGGGATACTCTCCCAGATGTGGGGTAGAACAAAGGGTAGAGACACCAGATCAGAGCCTCAAGCCTGAAACATGCACTAGCGTGAGGCCCAGACCCAAGCTACCCACACGGTGTGGAAATCCCAAGCCAAGGCATTACATCGAAGCAGTTTAGAATCCTCGAGCCTGTAAGAGACAATAAAACCACCCTGTGAACTCACAAATCAAAATAATGCATTTGTAAAGAACACCTATCCTATGAAAGACAACTTACAGACTTGACATACAGAAGAGCTCACACTAGAGATAACATCAATAATGACTCCAACCCTGTCCCTGGTGTCTCAGAGCTCCCAGTCTACAGGATAAAGCAGCTAAATGGGGAGTCACAGGACAGGGTGAAGCAGCAGATGGGGTGGGCGTCTGTAAGCACCAAGGGCTGTGAGCTCCCAGCCACAGCTGAGGTCCACGCTGCCCTAGAGTTGGTCAGGAAAGACAGGAAGTGACAATTTTAGCCAAAAGTGTGACCAGCCCTGGCATGTGATTGTGGGTATCATCATGTGTGTATGGTTGTAAACACATAGAATTGCCCATTAATGCATATGTAAACACAACTCTGTGTAGGGACGTGGGAGTGTGTTTAGGTCACATCCACACAAGGGCACGGGGCAGAGTGCATAGTAGTGAGACTGTGAGTACGAGAGGCTGGGCTTATGGGCTGGGATCTACGTGGGCCCGTCATGAGCGTGAATGTGAATACATTTATAACATACTCAACGAACTCATACGAACTCATACGAACTCAAGCAACCAGCATGTTCTCTTTGATCCTTTCTTTACCCATCTGTAAAACGGACTTACTGAGTAGTACTGAGCATTAATGAGAAAAATGTATGAAGTGCCTAGACACTTGGGGATTTCTTATTCTTGTTCCTAGTTTTCAGTGTGTGTGTGTGTGCATGCACTGCAGGGATGACAACCCTCAAGTTCACCTTCCCAGATTTCTCAAGGTCTTGCCTTCCCATCCCTCACTCCCCCCACCTCCCAAGAAGCCTCCCGTGTGTGGCCCTGACTCAGCCACTGGGCAGCCCCAGCCACCTCCGCAGTGGTGGGGAGGGGTACAGGGATGGGAAGATTGTCCAGGGAAGTGCCCCAGGGCCAGTGGGTGGCCAGCTCTTCCCTCCCCTGCTCCTTCCCTGCATGCCCGTGGTTCTGCTGAATATGGGTATTTCTCTGGCTCCTTCTACACAGAACATTGCTACACAGAACATTTTATGCCCGAGCTCTGATACAGTGTAATTTGAGGCCAGACACTCTGTCAGCAGTAGGCACGCGTCCCAAGGCTGCTGCAGGAGTGGAGAACGAGGCAGACACTAGCCAGCAAGAGGAGCCAAACTTTGCGCACATTCCATTAAGCTGGTATTTATCGAGCCTTTCTGGAGAGGTATAAAGAAATGCCTGAAGTGACCTCTGGCGTATCAAGAGCTAACTTCGGATAACCACCACTGGCCACAGCCTTGGAGTGAACGAGAATCATTGAACAGTGGGATCGGTAGCTCCCACCCAGGCCCTGGAGCTCCAATATTTTATTCCTAGAAGAAAGCGCCCCTGGCCTTCTCTTCCCCAGGTTACTTTGAGAGCACACCCAAGCCCGACAACCTGGAGATCCGAATCTGGAGTAAAATCGCTGGGGGAGGAGGTGGGAAGAGGGGGCAAGTAAATGACCGTTGAGTGACAGCCTGACAGTAACGAGGAGGATGGAATGCTGAAAGAAAGCAGGTGCAAGAAGTCAACAACAAAGGGCAGAGGCCACTCCGAGAAGGGACATCACTGCATGATGGCCAATGTCCTTTTGTAACCCCATCTCCAAGGCAGGGCTCCATATGTTCAGGACATACCCGAGGGATTCCCAGAGGACTGGATGGGACTGAGGCCTGGCTCTAAAACTCAGAACCTGCACAGCACTCTTCAACCCTGACTCATTCGGGTGCTGGCAGATCCGAGCTAGAGCGCGGCCCTCGGTCGAGGCCTCCGAGGAACTGGTGGTCAGGCCAGAGAGCTCCAGCCCTGCAGAAATGGGGTACAGTGACAGGCGGGGGCCGGGGAGGAGGCAGGACCAGGCAGTGCCCCAGGAGCTCCTTTTGGGAGCTCAGCACATGCCCGCTGCCTGAGTCAGCGGCTCTCCTAGGGAAGAGAAGGAAAATCTCAGATTGGGCTGAGCAAGATTCCTGGGGATCCCTCATGCACTGAATTCCCCAATCTTGACCCACATGTGTCTCTCCTTGTAATTTATGAGGGGAGCTTCACTGGACCTCCTCCCTGAGCCATAAATAGCCACCCCTGGCAATCCCCAGGGAGTGGTATTTGAAGACAGAAGGTGTAGATGAAGACAATGGGACAGCAAGCTCCATGAAGGCAGAGGGCTCTGCGTTCTCTCTGGTCCCCGGGCTTGCAGCCGCGCTGGATGCGGAACTCAGGTGCCCTGGCTCTGGCATGCGGCTTACGGGAAGTTCATTTCTCTTGTTCATTTTTCTAAGTGAAGATGATAATATTTGTTTCCTAGGATGACTGCATCACTCATTGTTTCAAAATGTATTGAGCACCTACTATGTGCCAGATGCCCAGCGTGTGCCCGGCTCCAGATAAAGATAATTGTCCTTGGGATGCATACTTTCTGGAAATGTGTTCAATGAGAGGATGAAGGCCAAGTGCTTAGTACAGCACCCCCCACACAGAAGGTGGTCAGTAAATTACGAATGTTAACATTGTTATTATTGAGGATAATTTTCTTGGTATGGATTGGACCCCTCCTGGGCTACCTCCCCCGGCGCACTTTGTTCCTCTGGATCTTAAAACTGCTTGCATCGGATTCTAATTTTTCCCCACATTCCCCTAACCCACTCTCCCCGCACTTGACTTTATGGAAACGGCTTTGCACTTAATCGATGTGTTGACAGAAACAGACCACCAGGAGGCGCCGCGAATCAACATCCCGGTTGCCGCTCTGCAGCGCCACCTAGAGGAGAAATGTCATGAACCGCGGTAGAAGGAACAACCCCACTTAGAGGGTCAAATTGTGAGCTAGCCTGGGGAAGCCCTGCGTGCTGGATCCCACAGTCCTCCCTAGAAGGGCCCGGCGGTCGGAATCTGAGCAGGACTCGTGAGAAGATGCCCCCAGAGGCTAAGGATCCTGAACCTCCTCTCCACTGGTCAGAAACAGGCACCAAGACGCACTGAGTTTATGAGTTTATGGTTTCACCATCCCTTCACCATAAAATTGCATGAATACTTGAGTTAGCGCTTGCAAAATCTAGGAACAGTGCCCAGCCCACAGTCCAGCCCAATACATGTCGGCTCTGATTATTGCTACTTAATCCTCACACCTACCCCCATAAAAGAGGTCATATTTTTATCCCTGGTCTGGAGATGAGGAAACGACTTCTACAAGATCAGGAGGGAGTGAGCGGCAAGGTAAGATTTTGACCTCAAATCCGGATGGCTCCAAAACACAGTCACTGTGCTGGACTGGCCCCCATTCTTCCAAGTATTCATTCCACAGGCATGCACTTAACATCCACCCTGCCCGGGTATGAAGGAAACAGGAATCCGGCACGGTTGCCGCCCTCACCGAGCTCCCCCCGCAGTTGGATTACACACATCAACACGGGGGCATGCACACACACACGCACACACGTGGACATCAAACACACGCATTCATATATGCAGAAGCATGTGTGTACACGCACGCCCACACTTGCCCGCACACACACGTGCGCACAGAACAAGGTACGATTCCGGGAGAAGCCGGGAGATACAGAGAATCCAGTTTCCCCGGTTCCACGCCCAGCGCTGTTTTCAGCCCCCAGGGGGTCACAAACACAGATGTCTCCAGAGGCCTAGTGGGTGTCCTCACAGGCTCAGACGGAGTCAGGGTGGAAAGGCAAGGGGCAGGGAGGCGGTGGCTTAGCGTCTGCCTCTGCACGCCATCACCTTCCCGCACAGAACTCCAGGGACTCCCGGAATTCTCAGTTTGAACCTGACCTTCCAGCTTTTCACGAAGGTCTGCCTGACAAGGTGGGGTGGAAGTTGTTTTTACAGATTCATGGGTGTCGGTACCCAGTGCCTGGGTCCCCGTTGGTACTATGGCTCCCGTCCCTGCAAGTGGTGGGGTCAGTAAGCAGGACTGAGGGAATCACAAGCCATAGTTTTCCTCTGGAATTCATTCATAGAGGAAAGAGAATCCATCACGGTCTTTAAATAGCGTGATGTAATCTAATGAAGTTTTGTTTTTAAGATTTTATTTATTTGACAGAGAGAGATCACAAGCAGGCAGAGAGGCAGGCGGTGGGTTGGGGGGAGCAGGCTTCCCACTAAGCAGAGAGCCTGATTCGGGGCTCAATCACAGGACCCTGAGATCATGACCTGAGCCGAAGGCAGAGACTTAGCCACTGGGCCACCCAGGTGCCCTTGATGAACATTTTTTTAAAGACCCCTTTGCCGAATGGACTCTAGCTCTCGGGAGGTGGCTTTGGACTAAGTGCCCCTGTTAACAGCTTTCAGATTCGATTTTTAAAAATCAGCTTTATCAGGTGTCATTGGCATAGAGTAAAACTCACTGCCCTAACAGTACAGGTCAACGGGTCTCGACAATCACGTAACCAACCACAACTCAATAGAGGTCATTTCCACGATCCCAAAAAGATCCCTCGTGCCGCTTGCCACCGACCTCCCTGCTCTGCTATTATTCTATCTTGTCATTTCTGAAATTTCATACAAACGGAATCACAGAGTATGTGGTCTTTTGTGTCTGGCTTTTTTCCCCAGAGTATCAGGCTATTGGAATTCATTGATGTTGATGTGTACATCACGGCTTTGTCTTTTTTTATGACCGAGTAGTCGTCTCTTCTATGGATAGACCACAGTTGCTGATCTTTTCACAAACTGATGGACATTAGGGCTGCTCCGGGTTTAGAGTTATTAAACCAAAGCCATGACAGACATTCCAGCATAAAGTCTCACGTGAACCTGTGTTTCATTGCTCCTAGGTAAAGGTCTAAGAGCAGGGGGCTGAATCCTATGGTGTTTAATTTTAGAAGGAAACTGTTTTCCGAAGTGGTTGTGCCCTTTTACATTCCCACCAGCCAGTGTATCATGTTCCGGGTCCACGCTGGCTCCAAGACTTCAGGTCTGTAAACGAGAGGCCAGGGGTGGGGGGCGGCGGGGGGGCGGATCTAAATGCAGTCATAGCCTCTGGGCTGGTTCTTAAACTGTCTCCTCTCCACTTCAGACCTACCCTTCTGAGCTCAGCTTTTGGGAGCCGGTGTTGGGTCTCTAAACCACATTGCTGCTTGGCAGACTGATTCCCACTCGCTCCTGCTGATAGTAGCTCCTCCCAGGAGACCAGAAGGATGGAGAGGAGGAAGGCATGTACCCAACAGCACTGCTCTGGAGGTCAATTCTAGTTTTCTCCCACATCCCCAGCATGAGCCTCACCCAGTAATCTCCTCAGAGGTCTGAATTTCTGAATCCCAACTCCCTGAGGGATCTTCTCCAAGCTTCTGAGGCACCAACATCAGCTGAGCGGCCCCCCACCTGCTCCTTCTCCAAGCTTCTAGGTTGCGATAACCCCATTCTCTTCCTTCTGTTCCCTCCACCAGTGGAAGCAGGTACACTGTCTGCTTACTGCAATACCGCCATGTCCCTTTTGCTTTTCAGTCCTCCAAGATCTGTTCAGCCAATCCCCTGTATTAAATTCTCACTGCTAAAATAATTTGAGCTCTTTCTGTTTTCCCAACACGCAGCCAGCCCGCTGAGACACAAGTCCAGCCCCTAGGTAGGGCGTCCCCAGGGAAGCAGGACCATCAGGCAGGAGGAGCCCGTGCTGGGAGCAGAAGCTCTAGCTCTCATGGATTGGGGGTCCCTACCCATAAGAGCTAGGCTTCTAGACTTTCCAGCCCTTCCTGCCAAGGCTCGTGTCCATGAGCACCTGTGGGTCAAGGACTACCGCATTCATCTGGGAATCTCCAGTGTCGAGTGTGTGTATAGGAAGGACCTGAAGAAGGGGGCAAAGCAGGCCGGTGGGCTCATAAACTGCATCTCCTCCTCTGGGCTCTGGCCTCCAGGTTCAGGGAAGGGCTTCCTCTGTCCCAGCCCACAGGGAGTACTAACTGCCCAGCGTGCCCCGGAGCCCGGAACCGCACACCCCGGAACCAGAGAGCTTTGCAACAGGAGGTTCTGGAAATTCTGTAACTGCCTTTCATCCTCTCACCCTTTGGCAATCTGCTCCCACCCCCGCACCCCACCCCCAAGGCCCTGAGAACTCCTGCCCTCTGCACACCGCACCCTTGCCCCGGCGCCCTTCCCCAGCCCTGGTCTCCACTGATTGCTTCAGCTTCCCCGCACCCACGGGCTCCCCAGTTCTCCCTCCTCATCTGGTGGCCCCTTCCTGGGCTCCTCCTGCATCTACTTCCTCAGTCCCCTCCCCACACACCCCTGCTGTCACTGGCTGCAGGCTTCATCTACTCCTGTGCCCCTTTTACCAGCAGCTCCCCAGGGGTGCCCCAGGCCCCTGCATCCAACTGCCTCTGGGCCCCCACTGCCCACAGATGCCCCCCAGCTCTGCAGAGCACCCTTCCTCCTGCAACCTCTGTCTCTGCCGTTCAGCCAAGGCAGAGACCTGGAGGTCACGTGGCCTCCTCGTCCTCCCTTGGCTGCTATAGCCAATCCCCAGGAATGTGTTTCACCTCCAGATGTCCCCCAACTGCCCCCTCACTCCATCCCTACAGCTTCCTGTCTTGCCTGAGCTGCTCCCCCAATCTTCCCGTCCCACCTCAGCGCTGCATCTCTCTTCCCACTGGCTGCAGGAGGCCCTTCCTGGAAAGAACTAACTGAGTTTTCCAGCCCTCCAGCTCTCCAGAGAACCAGTCCAGCTTGCTGTCATCCAAGCCAGGCTCCCGCCCGACTCTGGCCTCGTCCCTCTCCTCTTCCAGCTCGAGTCCGTGTTTGTGGTTTGCTGATGTCCCATGAGGCCCACACCCTGTCTGCCTGGCCAACCCCTGTTTCTCCCGAAAGACTATATGCCATCCCCTGGAAAGGCATCACAGGATTGAAATGTGTTGTCTGCCCGGCACACAGTAGGTGCTTAAGATGAGGAAGTTGGGGTTGTCATGGGGACCCCTACAGCCCCGGGGACCCTAACAATGATCCCTGAGTTGCTGCTTTCATGCCTCCCCCTCGTGATGACATCTGATACTCAGAGCATTCAGACCAGCGTTGCAGTGGAGAGGACGGGTCATCCTGTCCCATATCACTTAAAAGCAGGACGGAGACCTTCTCCAGCACCTTTACCCTGATTTTTCTTCCCATGAGTCCCCTTCCTCTAGTAAGAGGAGAAAGAGGGATCTTCTCTCCTCTGCGGCCACACCCTCCCTCCCAAACCTGGCCTCTCCGAGTCCAGCAGCGTCCCACGTAGGGCATGCCCCCCTCCCCTCACTCCCTTTGGACCACATTTATAGACCTTTAGGGAAGAGCGGAAGGTAGAAGGGTGAGCAGAAGGGCTATGGGCTCTGCACACTCTAGCTGCAAGAAACCCCTCGCTGGCTGTCTCTGTCTTTGGGCCCCAAGCGTTGCCTATCATGTGAGCCTTCCCTTCCAACTCTGCCCCCTACCCAGTGGCTCTGACTACACCTGTTACTTCTGTTCCTGGAGTTGTCAGTATTTCAATAAAAGGCAGAGGCGCTGCAACAAGGAAGAGGAGGACTGAAAAGCTCCTGCCCTCTCGTGCCCACACCAAGGGAACTACTGAAAGCTTTCCGTGATTCCCTCTAAATTCCTCTGTATTTCTGAACAAAAGGCTTATAGTGCTGTTTTTAACTGATTGATTGACTGTTAGATATGACCCCTCAGTTTCGGTGTTCTTATTTCTGTTGCATTGTATTCAATCTTTTTTTTCCTCTTTGGAAGCTTTTGGAAACTTCTCTTTATCTACGATCTTCCGGGGTCACATGATGATGTGTGGATTGTTTCCTGCTCCTTTTACCACTTCTATGGTAGGCCTAACTCAATTTGGACACTCAGGATCTTCAGTTTGGGGAAGTTTCCTTGGACTGTTTTTTTTTTTAAATAATTTTCTCTGCTCTCTCTCTCTCCCTTTTAAAAAAATTTCTAAGTCCGAAGGTAGACCTCCTGATTGCTTCTCTAAGCCTGTTCCTTCCCTTCCTCTTTTCCGTCTTCATTTCTTCCTGTTATATCCCAGGAACTAGTTCTGTGACCTGCTTTTTAAATATGCCACTGAAATCCCTATTTTTGGCTACCTTATATTAAATTTCCAAGACCTCTCTCTTGCTTTCTGATTATTCAGTTGTCATAGCATCCTCTTCTTGTTTATGGATTGTATCAGTCAGCTTTTGCTGTGTAACAAACAAGCCCAGAAATCTCCAGCAGTGGGATATAATGATAAGCACTTCTTTTTTTCTTCCTTTCTTTTTCTTTTTCTTTTTTTTTCTTTTCTTGCTCCTGCCCCTGTGATTTGACTGGAGTCATTCTGATCCAGGTGATTCATTCTTGAGTCCAATCTAGAGGGACAGGGTTTTTTCCCAGGCACTTCTTTTATCTTTTTCACTTGGTGTCTCTGTTTCACATCTGCAGCTTTCCTGATGTGTCTAATACTCTTGGGTTGTTCACTAACACTTAAGACAAATGTACTAAAAAGGCTGATCAGAAGCTCTCCAAGTTCAAGGGAGGGTTTATGGACTGACAGGTGTCTGTTTTCATGTCAGGACGGAAAAGCAGCTACATTGTTGGGAACTCCGATTATGATGGCAGCCATGAGTCTTTTTCTCTGGGAAATTCTCCAATAACTTGTCTGGCAGCTGCCAGTCTCTGCTTAGGATGTAGGAATAGGCTCACTTGGGTTCCTTGGGAGCGGGAGGACCAGGAAAATGTTCTGACCATTTGGGATGCAGACTTCCAATTAGTATCCTGTTTTCAGCCCCATGGCTCCTCCCCACCCTCTGTCATGCCAGTGAACTTGGTGTTGTGAGAGTTTCCTCTCTACCATCTTCAGAGAGTGAACCTCCTGCAGGAGGCTCACTGGTAAGCCCTTGGCTGTCAGCTCTCATCTCACACCATCACCATCATCCCCTCCACCAGCTCCCCTTGCATCTGGACCTCACTGGGGTTCAAGACTCACTCTGTTTCCTTCTCACCAGTGTGCCTTTTGCCTGCTGAGTTCCTTCGGCCTTTCTAAATACGGCACCATCATTAGAAACAAAGCCCCTTCCAAAAGTGTGTTGCGATCTCTCATCTCTTGATACCTCCTTTCTATTCCCCACTTTTGTGGGATCCTGCTTTTTCTACTTTTCCTCTATAATGTCAGCAAGGGCTCAGAAGGGAGAAAACACCAACTCCCACCTTTCCTCTGCAGACGGGTTTCTATCTTTGCGTGTGCATAAACATCTTCCATCCAGACTCTGCCCAGGAGACTGCCCCTTTTTAATGACCCCAAAATTAACCAAGGCCTTTTCCTGAACTAGGAAGTCGTCATTACTACCTCCTCCAGGAGTGAAGTGTGACCATCATTCCATTTTTCCAACGGACCATGTGATTTTTTAAAAAGTTTTTCTTTGTATTTTGCCTCTCTTTACAGGTGAGGAACTTGTCTCTTGGATTGGAGAATGAATTGCCTGGGGCCCAGCATGCCACCTGATGGAGAGCGCCCACCACGATGAACAGGAAGACCCAGAGCAGAGGAGTTTACCCTTTGGAGACAGTCATCCTGCCTGACTCGTGGACACACCCAGAGGCCGGTGCAAGGTCACCCAAGTCCTGTCCAGTCCAATAGCTCTCCATCCTTGCCACACAAGGAGCAAACAACGCCCTTCGCTTTTTTGATGTGATTACTGAACTCTTGTCTCAAAGGTTAATGCAATTTGTAAACCTATTTGGATGAAGGTCTCGGGAGTCAAATCATGACTTTTCATGCCACCCCCTGCTGTCTGCATTCTGTAAGCTGGGAAAGATGAGAAGAACGGGCTGAGAGTCCCCTGTCCTAATCCTGAGTGGGCATCCCCGGGCTGAGGGGCCTTTAAGCTAAAGAACCAGGCCAGATGGGTGTCCACAGTGCCATGTGGGGAGGGAGACTTTCCAAGCCCTGTGGACAAATTCTGGGAAAAACGGGTCACCTGGACCCGGAGCAGGCTTCAAAATAAAAGCCTCCAAATAGTGATCGGCTGGAGGTGGGACAGGGCCAGGGGGGAGCCGGGGAAAGGGAAGCAAACGGGGCCCAGGGATGGGGAAGGAGCTTTCTGGGGAAACAGGCACTGCCGTTCCATTCCTAAAATACTGCAATGCTGCCAAACCAGTGTGGTAAAAAGCACTGCTCCTCCCCACCCCTACTACCTCCCTGGACCCCACAAACCTCTTCACAATCTGTCAACTAAAGGGTTAATGCCTGGTCCATCAGGAGGCCTGCAGACTAGATGATTGTGGTTACAGATTTTGAATATAACCCCTGGAAAAAAATAATGCCATGAACTGACATGGAGGCCACGCTGGCTTATGGAGCCCTTATCTTATGCACCATCCCACCAGCCCAGACGTCAGCCAGAGTCTACCTGTCCCGCTTCTGCACACCTGGCCCCCTCTGCTAGGCCCTGAGCAATCAGGCCCAAAGCAGATAGGCTCAAAATCAGAGGAGGCTCAGAGATCTGAGAGATGGTTCATTTCACCGAAAATGGAGCAGGAAGGGAGAGAGGGGAGGAGAGGCAGATAGGTCAGCAAGGGACAAACCAAGGAGAAACTTGCAAGTCAAAGTAAGGAGTCTGAGCTTTATCCAGCAGCCCAGGAGCAGTCACGGAGGAGCTGAGCAGGACTGGTGCCAGATCCGATTTGTGTTTCTCTGAGAACACCATGGAAGCCAAGGGGAAGATGGGTTGAAACAGGGCAAGACTAGAAGCCGTCAAATTAGGTATCTGGCCGAGTATGTATCCAGGGGAGGGTTGAGAGATTCTAAGAAGAGGGGCAGTGGAGAAGGACAGACAGAGGGCAGGGTCACAAAATGTGCGGCTGGTTCCATAGAACCACACAGTGTACCGAGCAAGTTCACGATCATCCCCGTTGGAAAGACTGGGGGTATTAAGTCTACAGAATGGAACCAGGAGCCCACCTTTACCCAAGTGTGCTCAGCGCTGCTCCAGAGGCTTCCCATGTAAAGTACCCAGTGGATGTACATTCCCGTGATTCCCATTTCACAGATGAGGATACAGAGGCAAAGAGGGTTATGTAACCAGCCCAAGGTCAGCCATGTGGAGGCAGTGGGTAAGGATGATCTCAGATCATGTGAGAAGAGAAAACTCAGACAGGGACTCAGGCTGGTTTTAAAGACACATAGATTCATTCATTCTATGCATCTTTAAAAGGAAATCCCAAGAACCCAAAGTGGAAGAAACTAGAAGGAAATGCCAGCCCGATACAAGGAGTTTTCCAAAAATCTAGGCTGCCTTGTGAAGAAGTAAGCCCTCAGTCGACGGCAGTTTGCAAGTGAGGCCATGGAGGGTGACCCGCCCGGAAAAGAGGGACATCCCGGAGAAAAGAACTAGAAGTTTGGCTAGGAGGGGGGCTCTGGATCCAGATTCACTGGGTCTATACCCCTGATTGCTACCTACCAGCAGAGTGACATGGGGAAAATTACTTAGCCTCTCTGTGACTCAGTTTTGTCATCTCTAAGATGGGGCCATGAACAGTGTCTGTCTCATAGGGTGGTTAAGCGACTTAATATAAGAACTTACCATTATCAGCATCATCACACCCCTGGACATGGGTGGTAAATGATTCTGGCTCCGGGAACACCATCCAAGAGCTCATTAATGAGGAAGAACAACCTTGCTCTGGGTTCTTTTGAGGGTCAGGCTGCAAGCAAGTTCCAAACTCTAGATGGTGAGCTGTGTCAGGATTGCTTTAACTCATGCCCTCTTTGTGTTTACTTCTTAACTGTCCTCTCTTAGGGTTTAAAAGTTAAAAGTCTTTTGACAGTTTCAGGTTGATGCCACTGCTCTAAGGATAAATGCAGGAAGGAGTTCGGGGCCTCAATTGGGAACATTAAAAGGATGTCAGTGACCCCTTCCCAGCCCTTGAGGCCAGAGTGGAGGTGCTGGGAGGGGTCAAATCCAGACTCCAGGGAAAATCTGTCCATTGCCTTCTGGACACTGGACCTTCCAGGCTCATTATGCTCATACCCTTGCCTGTCAAGGTGGTAAAAATAGAAAACCAAAACCAAGAGGTGGGAAATAGCTCAGAAAGTCATATGAGAACATCCATCTCATTTCTTCATGGTGAAGCCTTATTTCTGATGTAAAATGCAAAAACCAGACAATCTGATTCTTCTTCTCATTCCTTTTTTTTTTTTTCTAAGACCTAGGTCCAAAGAACAGTTACCGCCCAAAATCAAATTTACCTTGTACACCAGCCAGGGTCCAGCTCCACATAAGAAAGCACACTAGCTATTTTAACAGAGAGAATTTGCTGTAGGGAATTGTTTGGACAGGTATTAGAACCAGAAGCTCAGAGAGGGGACCCCACAGAGCTGGTATCTGGACCTCTTGAGGAGGGGACACTACCCAGCTGGCTCTGGGACATTGAGGGAATGCAATGGGGTTTGGGGAGTGCTGGGAAAAATTGAAGATGGTTACCAAGTGCTGCCACAAAGATGAAGGGCCATTGTTAAGGTGAAGAAGGAAGGCTCGTCCCCTCTCAGGAGGACTGCAAGCCCAAGGAAAAGAACAAGGCCGGTCTTCCCCCTCCAACCTTGCAGTCTCCCTCTAGCGCCCGCTAGTGGCAGAGCCCAAGACACAACAGTTGGCTGCCTGGAAGTCCGTTTGCGGGGTCCCAGGTGCTGTGCCACAGGGTGAATCACAGAAAACTGTGGGTTTGGGGTTGAAGCGAGCTTAATAACCAGCACACCACTGGGACTTGCAAAGAAATGACGACCCACAGGCCTTGGAACGACTCCCAAAGCATAACCTGGAGGGATAACAATTCTTTGAGAAATAAATTCTGGTTTATATAACATTTATTGATCACCTCCTTATGTGCCAAGCACTGTGCTGGGTGCTAGGGGGGAGGTTTGGAACCAAAAAGATCTTCAAGGTTGCATGTTCAAATGTTGGCTTTTTCTCACACACACAAAAAATTACAAGGCAAATACTGGCTTGATTATTGCCTAGCGGGTGACCTCAGATGAGTCAAAATTCTGACTTCAATCTCCTTGATCATAAAATTCACGAGTGGTCACCTTATGTGTAGACTTCAAAGCATACCTAGAACAAATGCATGAGCTAAGGAATGTACAGTCCCCACACATAGTGACCTCCAGCTGCTCCTTCCTTCCCTCCTCCTTTTCATTCTCCCCATCTTGGTCCCTCCTCTGCTCCTGGTCTTCCTTCTTTTCCTCCTCTTCCACCACCACCAATACCACCACCATCATCACCATCATCATCGCCACCATCACCATCATCACTATCACCATCACCATCATGATCATCGCCATCATCACCACCAAAACCACCATCACCATCATGATCATCACCATCATCACCATCATCACTATCCTCACCATCACCATCGTCACCACCATCACCATCACCATAATGATCATCATAATCATCACCATCACCATCATCACCACCATCACCATTACCATCACCATCATGATCATT
>ML103833.1:42459-62135 GCA_003697995.1 Taxidea taxus jeffersonii | reverse complement strand
CACCATCACCGTAATGATCATCATGATTATATCATCACCATCATCATCACCATCACCACTACCACCATCACCATCATGATCTCACCATCATCACCATCACCACCATCACCACCACCATAATAATCATCATGATCATCACCATCACCATCATCACCATCTCCACTATCATCATCATCATCATCATCATCACTGTCATCTTAGGCACCTGCTACTTAGATGCCGTATTAAATGCTTTATATGCATTATTTTATTTACTCACAGCAATCCTATAAAATGAGTAAATTATTACCCATATTTTATAGATAAAAAGCACAAGCCTCAGAGAGTAAAATGACTCACTCAAAATCACAATACAGAATGGGAATATTCCCTCCATTTTACAAACAAAAACACTGAGGTCCAAGAAATGGTATGTCTTGTCCCAAATCATCACATGTTTTAACAGATGACAAAATCATTCAGATGCAATCCTCAGACTGCATGTCTGGAACTTGGCTTGCCCAAAACCAGTTGCAAGCTTTTCTATTTTGTTTTATATTATTCATAATACTATATATCCATATTATATTATAAATATACATTTATATTATACATCATATATAGGATACATTATTTTTTAAGCCAGAAAACAAAAATGGGTTACTCACCTTGTGACCAAGCTTAACCTCATAAATATTTTTAATAAAAATAAATTATATATATGGTAAACAAACAAAAAGAAACAACTTTTAAATTTCCAACAATGGAAATTTAAACTGTTTATAACTTAGTTTGCTATTACCAAAATGCTCAGAAGAAATATTCCTTTGGGAGCATATGTATATTTTTAAAGATTTATTTATTTAATTGAGAGAGGGAGTACGCATGCACGGGTGGAGGGAATAGCAGAGGGAGAGACCCTCTGAGTAGACTCCCCACTGAGTGCAAAGCCTGACTCCACTTGGAGCTCAATCCCATGACCAGTGAGATTGTGACCTGAGCCAAAACCAAGAGTCTGACCCTTAACCAATTGAGCCACCCAGGCATGCCAAGGGAGCATTTTTATAAATATCCATAGATAACTACCTTGTGGTAGAATTTCTGGGTCAAAGGGAATGCACATTTCTAATTTGGATAGAAATCACCTTTTAGAAAGGAAACTTATGTTTCCTCTTCTCATTGCCATCACTGGCTAGGATCACATTTTACAGTTTTTGCCAAGCTGATGAGTAAAAAAAAGTATTTCATTTTGATTTGTGTTTCCTTGCTGCTGGATGAGGCCGAGCATACTTTTATACATTTATTGACCCTGTGTCTTTCTTTTCCTTTCCTCCTCCTGTTATATCCTGGGTCCCCTTTTCTTCTATTGGACTGTCCATCATTTTCTCATGGATTATGAGCATTCTGCAAACCAGAGATAACCGGTCCTTTTCTACTATGCGGGTGGCAAATAAGTGTCTTTCCATTTTGTTGTTTGCTTTGGACTCTATCGATGGCTTTTTTTTTCCCAGCACGAGTTCCACATTTTCAAAGAGTCACATTTGGTGATCTATTTATTTATGGTTTCTGCGCAGCCTCGTGGTTTTCATGCTGCCCCTCTCCTTGTCAGCAGGTTGAAGGGATTGCTCTGCGTTGCTGGGCGACTGACTCGGGGATGGGCAGTGTCCCTGGGCTCGCCCTCTGTCACTCCCACATGGAGATGCTGTCCCCGCAGAGGCTTCAGCACACGTGACTCTGTGGTCTGCTCTGCAAGGCTGCTGCCTCTCCTTTCACGGCCAACCTCGGGATGCACTTGGCTTTGCTTCTCCCCTGACATCCAGTTCCTTTTAAGGAGCTATGCATCTTATACGTTCCCTAATCCTCCAACTAAATTTACCAGCTCTCGCTTGCAGCCAAGACATCAGCTAAATTAAACTTTGGAGTCGCGGACACAGTGTATCAGATGCACCTCAATGAGGAGTGTTGGGAGCGGTCATACCCCGTCTGTCCTGAGGGCTGGCGGTCAAGCTCGCCCTGTCCTTCCCAGCATCTTCCTTGACTCAGAGATGCCATCATCCTACCACTAGGATGCCATTTACACCGAGTCACTCCCACCAGCTCACGGATGCATCCATCCAACAAATAAGGACTGATTGCTTCATTTTGCTGGGGAAACCTTTGGGCTTTCTTTCCGGGAGGGGAGGCAAATGATGCACAAATACATATGTGATCCCCGCTTGAGCAGCAGAAGAGTCTTGAAGAAAGTAAAGGAAGGAAAGAGAAAGCGAGACATGGATGGGAGGCCTGGATACCACTGGAGGCACAGTGGCCAGGGAAGGCCTCTCCCACAAAGCAACACTTGTGCAGAGACCCAGAAGAAGCATTAGAGAGAGAGTCACGAGTCTAGATATTTGAGACAAGAAGGTGCCAGAAGGAGCAGAGAGCTAGAGCAAAGGCCCAGAGGTCAGAACACATGTGTGGTGGGACGAGCAGGGCTGCCAGGTCCTCTGCAGCGCAGGGTGAAGGAGGGAGACTGGGTGGGAGGTGAGGTCAGAGAGAGGGTGGGTAGGAGTCCCAGACGCTGGTGGGTATAGGTCCTGGGAAAGAACTGTGACTTCCAGGCGCCTGGGAGCCTCAGTTGGTGAAGTGTTTGCCTTCGGCTCCAGTCATGATCCTGGGGTCTTGGAGTCGTGTCCCACATCGGGCTCCCTGCTTGGTGGGCAGCTTGGGAGTCTGCCTCTCCCTCTCCCTCTACCCCTCCCCACTCACTCATGCTCTCTCTTTCTCTCAAATAAATAAATGAAATACTTATTTTTTAAAAAGAACTTATTTTATTTAAAAAAAGAACTTTCCTTCCACGCAGGACAGGGAGTCATGGTGGGTTGAGAACTGGGAGCAAAGTGGTCTAATTTCCATCTTTAGGAGGTTTGGTTTGCATTTTCCCCCAAGGCAGCCTACACTGCAAGAAAGGTGGGACGTGGATTTTTTTTTTTAAGATTTTATTTATTGATGTGACAGAGAGAGACGCAGCAAGAGAGGGAACACAAGCAGGGGGAGTGGGAGAAGGAGAAGCAAGCTTTCCGAGGAGCAGAGAGTCCCATGCGGGGCTCGATCCCGGGACCCTGGGATCATGACCTGAGCTGAAGGCAGATTCTTGCTAAGGGGAATCTGCTAGTTCAGTGTTGCAGGCACCTACCAACCGGCCTCTTCCAAGATGGGCACGTGCACGAGGCCTGCCCAGCCTCCACCTGCACCCCTCCCCTGAGGGGTGGAAGCCCCTCTGTCCCACCTGGAGACTCGGGCCCAGCAAGCTCCTGGTGTGGGCCCAGATTCACCCCTGTGGCCCAGGACTAGGCCCCAGCTGTTCCTCCTTGGCTCCAAGGATGGAGTGAGAGTGGCAGGGGACGACTTTCTGGTGCAGACCCACAGGCCAGGTCTGGCTCTCGGGGCTGAAGGCTCCAGAGTTGGAATGGCCAGCACACCCAGAGCTGAGCCAAACGTGCCAGCTTGTTAGGCTCACAGGAGGAGCAATATATACATATGTACACTCCCTCTCCCATCGTGGCGAGTGACACCCACAGACACCCCTAAGGGCAGCTGAGACAGGCGTGCCAGGACCAGCCCAGGAACCCCACTATCGTTTGCTGACTTCACAACCACCCGCACAGAGTCCACTCCATAGAAACAGGTCCCATCATTCATTTCCCCAGAGTGAGGGCCCCCAGACCCAGAGCCCATTGGGAAGCCCCAAATTGCACCATTAAACCCCACCTGCGCCACCAAACTGTGCACTTTGACTTGCACTGAACGTACAGAGAGAATAGGTCACTAAAAACGCCACTGAGTCATTCACAGTGCCCCAATAAATTAGAGTTGGAAATCTTACGCTGGTTGCAGAAAATACCGCCTCTTGGGGGCAAAAATCGTGAATGCCTGACACGTCTAGGTCTTCCTTTTTTGGAGTATCTGGAAATGCCGTGTGTGCAAAGGCACTTCATGCCCAATTCCAACAGAAACACAACCGCGGCTCTTTTCCTGCACAAATCCTCCTCCACACGAAATTAGCTTTGCAAATAGAGCCGAGCATCCTTCTACCATTTCCATGGCGAATTCATTCTTTGTAGTGATGGGGAGGGCGGTCGACAAGAGAGAGGAGTTCTCAGGAGCTGAAATGGTGACTCCAAATGTCATCAAAGGAAGAAGCTGGAAATGAAAACCACCCCTGACAGACGCGGACTGTCATGTCAGGGGAATATGCAAACAGGTCTGAGCAGATCAATTATCTCCCAGCATAAAACGTTCCTCTGATCACAAAGAAATCTGCTTGGAAATAACTCCAGATAATCACGAAGCACTTACAGGACAGGCGCTGAGGGACAAACGGCAACTTTGATGGTGATGAGAAAGAGACAAAGTGAGCATCTCTGGATTCAACTCTGCCCTTCCCTGACGTCCTTCGAAAGCTAAGTCCCCCACCCCCTCACCTCTGCCAGAGAACTGGCAGTCTCTCACAGCCTAGTATGAATTAAACTGTGTATGACTGGAAATCATTCCATAAGACTCTCCTAGAAGAGCCCCCAATGCTGTTGAAAACCAAAAGGCTTGCTAAACTATTTATGACCAGACGGTCAACCAGCCAGAGCACCCTAAGGAGAAAAGAGGGCAGAAGGTCAAGAGGAAGAGCTAGGATTGAGAATTCAGCCTGGCTCTGTGGCATTTTTCTGTATGTCCTCCATAGTTTGTATCAGGAAATAGGATTTCCCCAAGTGTGTCAGATCACAGAAAGACGCCCCAGCAAAAAATGTTCTGGAACATTCAGGAAAATAAGGTATAGCAGGCTTCTTCTTGCCTTCTTGGAGAGAAGTGATTTCCATTGCATATTTCTCTCATCTGGCCATGGAAGGCTGTGCTCATGAAACCTCTGAAACAGAAAGTAAAACGGAGGTATTTTCATCTCAGTTTTAGCTGAGGGTCCCAGACAGGAGTTGTCCACTGTCACATTCCAGTGTGGGATTCTAGATTGGCAATTTTTTTTTTCTTCAAGGGCCAGACAGCAAATACTTTAAGCTTTGGGAACCATAGCTCACAATCTTTTTTTTTTTTTTTTTAAGAGGTAGTTGGCTGGATTGAGGTTATAGTTCGCCAACCCCCGTACGTGACCCCCTCTGCTGACCTTACAGAAATGAGAGGGCCCAAAAAACAGTTTTGTGACTCTCACTTATCATCCTGGAAGCTATAAAGGGGTTAAAGTCGGAAAGACGGAGAAGTCGAAGGTTGTAGATTTTTCTTTAGAGGAAGTTGTTGGAGGCCCATGTGTCCCAACCGCAAACAGGAATTGTTGAGGTGTGTGTTGACTATTATTCTGGAAAAGACCATCTCAAAACTTAACCTTCAATGACCTACTATTTCTCACTTGTTGTGATGAGCACGGGGTATTTTATATAATTGATGAATCACTGAATTCTATTCCCAGAAACCAACATTGCGCTGCATGTTCACTAACTAAAATTTAAATTTAAAAAAAAAAAAGATCTATTATTCCTCCCATCTAAGTACTAACCCGGCCTGACCCTGCTTAGCTTCTGAGATCAGATGAGATCGGGCATGTTCAGGGTGGTATGGCTATAGACAAAAAAAAAAAAAAAGATCTATTATTCCTAATGATTCTCTTGGTGCTCCATGTGGTGTCATTTGGGGCTACTTATGTGGCCATACTCAACTGGGAATCCAGCTGCAAGTACAAGGCCAAGATGGCTTCTCCCCACAAGTCTGGCCCATCAACTGCAGTGGGTGGACGGGCTGGGCCTACCTCCCGCTTTCTCTCCATATGGGCTCTCATCATTCATTGGTTTAACTCAAGCTCCATTACATGGTGGCTGGATCCTAGGAAAGCAAAGGTGGAAACTGCAAGATATCTTGTTGCCTCAGCTCTGAAACTCACAAGCGTGACCTCTGCCCATTCTGTTGGTCGATGTAAGTTGCAAGGACATCCCAGAGTCAAGGGGATGGAGAAATAGATTCCTTTTGATGAGAGGAGTGGCATGCACATGCAAGAATGGCAGAAATTGTTGGCGGCCATCTTTGGAGATAATCTACCACAGTCTTCCCTCTGGAAGTTGACAATATACCCACTCCCTTCTGAGACCCCTCAAAGTGTCACCCAATCTGGGCACCCAGTCAAGGCCCAGAAGCAGATAATTCTCCTCAGATGGATCTCTTCTTGATCTAGTGACTGAAGGATGAACAGGATCATTTACTGGCCCCCGTCTTCTCTCCACACACACCCAACACAGAATGGGGATAAGATCATTGCCGTGGACACTTTCATTAATGAGAAGAGAGAAAACAGAAGGTGCACGGCAGTCCAGGGGCCACAGCAGTTTGAAAGCCTTCTGCTAGGCAGATGTCGCCAGTAGAACTGATTCTCTCATGAGTTCAAATCCCACTTCTGGTACCAACATCTGTGTCACATTTTTATTGCCAAATAAGTGTTCAGACCAACATCCAGTGCCTTGAGACAACAGCAACTGTTCATGTGTTCATGATTCTGCAACTGGGCAAGGTTGGGTGGGAACAGCTCATCCCTGCCCCAAGGGGTGCTGGCTGGCTGAGTCACTTCAGCAAGGCCTCTAGGTCCCAGGGTGGTTTTGGTCGCACATCTGACACCACAGAGAGAACGTGGAAGGGCTGGAGGCAGGTTGGGCTTCTCTCTCCCCCTTTTGATGTGTTTCATCCTCCAGGACCTGTCACTCCATCCAGCAGGGTCATCAGATCCTACACATGGTGACTGGCATTTAGCTGCATAGTGTTGATCAAAGCAAGTCACAGAACAGCCCAGGTTCAAAGAGAGGGGAGGTAAACTCTGCTTCTTAGTGAGAGGGGACACCAAGAATTCTCAACTACCCTTAATCCACCCTAGTCTGCCCTCTGGCCAGAAATATCCCACATGTGAGCTACGCTCCCTCCCTCCCTAGACCCCAATTCTCATCTCACTTTGACATCAGGCTCTGGCCGTCTCGAGGTCTTTCTCGGGGTCTCAAGCAAATCCAGGTGCAGAGGAAGACCCTCAGAGGCAGCTCCTCAAGTTCATTTCTTCTTGACTCAGAGGCTTATGAACCAAAAAGACAACTTCCTCCCCATCCCCTCCCCTGCACCGCCCCACACACCGAGCATACAATAGTGAGACAGCAAGGAAGGAACCATAATAGACAACCCCATCCAAAATGGGGGAGAGGGAAATGCGCAGCAATCACTGGGTCATAGAAAATCTAGAAATGCAACTGGGCACATGTTACCACTGTCCCCTAACCTGGGGCAGGAAAGGCTACCTCACTAGGGAGTCATTCCCTAATCCACATTTTCCTTGGCCCTTGGTCTGCCCTCGGGGCTCTTAGCTCTATACTCTCTGAGCCACCTTTCCTTTTCTAGAAGAAGTGGCCCACACCTGCAACAGACAAAGTTTCTCAGCTTGCTTCCCAACTCTAGAAAGCTGAGACTCCCTAACACCTCTTTTCAGCTTGTACTGTTTCTGAGTCCAGGCTGATGGTTCTTTCGCCAACCTCTTTCCCAGAAAACCTTGCATGTTTCCCATGAATCTTATTGGGATTTACTCTATACCCATAAGAGACCCAGTCAAAGCTCCTTCCAAGGCAGATTTCTCCTACTAAGAGCATGGAGGGCTACATGGGGAAAACTCCCTTAAGATTTGTAAAACCCTTTGACTATTTGGGAGGGTCTATGAAGCACAAGTTAAATGTTTCAAAGGTCTTAAAAGAGGTCCTACAGCCTTCATAGGATCTTTATCCCAAGGCCATATTTTAATGGCAGCAACCTCCTGTGTTTTATCTTTGTCCTGAGACTATTTTTACGTTGAAAATTTTTTGCAGATTGCAGAGACTATCCCGGGTCCTCGGTTTCCTCAAAATTCTACTTGAAAAGTGAACAGTTCTTTCTTTCACTTATTTCTCTCTTGAAATACCTTATTTTCTATGGCTAAAAGAAGCCAATTGCCCTTTATCTCGTTCTGCCTGAAACCTCCTCAGAGGATCCACAAATTCAGGAGTTATGTTTTCATCATCCCTATCACTGGAGACAACAATGCTGCTAAAAGTTCTGCTGCTACATACAAGTGCCTCCTTTCTGCAACCCTCCAGGAGCAAGCTTCTGGCTCGTCTTGTAGCCTCCACCCATCTCCTCCCTCCCCTTCCAGCTCCACCTGCCTCCAAGGCGCAAAGCCAATGCCATGTCTTCTAGGTACCAATTTCTATGCCAGTTTCCTACTGTTGTAATCAGTGGCTTGAAACTACAATATATGATGTCTTGTGATTCTGTGGCTCAGCTGGGCTTTGCTGGGCAGTTCTGTCCCACAGGGGGTCCCTCATGTGGCTGCATTCAGCTGGAACGGTGGGGGGCTAGCCCAACCTCTCTCTTTTCCTGTGGTTTCTAATCACTCAGTAGTCTAGCCCGAGCTTCTTTTTTCCCACCTTCTTTTATGATACTGTTATTTCTTTTTTTTAAATTAACATATAATGTATTATTTGTTTCAGAAGTACAGGTCTGTGATTCATCAGTCTTACACAATTCACAGGACCATAGCACATACCCCCCATCACCCAGTCACCCCATCTCTCCCACCTTCCTCCACTCCAGCAACCCTCAGTTTGTTTCCTGAGACCCAGATTCTCATAAATTTGGTCTCCCTCTCTGGTTTCATCTTGTTTCATTTTCCCTCCCTCCCCTCTGTGATCCTCTGTCTTGTTTCTCAAATTCCTCAAGTCAGAGAAATCATATGATAGTTGTCCCCCTCTGATTGACCTATTTCACTTAGTATAATACCCTCTAGTTCCATCCATGTCATTGCAAATGGCAAGATTTCGGGGGTTGTATAATATTCCATATGGCTGTATAATATTCCATTGTGTATATATACCATATCTTCTTTATCCACTCATCTGTTGATGAGTATCTAGGCTCTTTCCATAGTTTGGCTACTGTGGACATTGCTGCTATAAACATTCAGGTACACATGCCCCTTTGGATCACTACATTTGTACCCTTAGGGTAAATACCCAGTAGTGTGATTGATTGCTGGGTCGTAAGGTAGCTCTATTTTCAATTTTTTGAGAAACCTCCGTAATGCTTTCCAGAGTGGCTGCACCAGCTTGCATTCCCACCAACAGTGTAGGAGGGTTCTCCTTTCTCCGCATCCTCACCAACATCTGTCATTTCCTGACTTGTTAATTTTAGCCATTCTGACTAGTGTGAGGTGGTATCTCATTGTGGTTTTGATTTGTATTTCCCTGATGCCCAGTGATGTGGAGCACTTTTTCACGGGTCTGTTGGCCATTTGGTTGTCCTTTTTGCAGAAATATCTGTTCATATCTTCTGCCCATTTCTTGATTGGATTAGTTGTTCTTTGGGTGTTGAGTTTGATAAGTTTCTTTATAGATTTTGGATATAGCCCTTTGTCTGTAGTGTCATTTGCAAATATCTTCTCCCATTCTGTCGATTGTCTTTTCGTTTTTTTGACTGTTTCTTTTGCTGTGCAAAAGCCTTTAATCTTAATGAACTCCCAATAGCTCATTTTTGCCCTTGCTTCCCTTGCCTTTCTAGCCTGATCTTCTGTACATGGGTTGGCTCCCAAAAGAGCAAAGGTGAAGCCACACAGAGTCTTTGGGTCTAGGCTCCAATGCTTGCACAGTTCCTCTGGACCCTTTTGACTCATCAAAGAGAGTCACATGCTCATCTCCATTCATCAAAGGAGGAGAGGACTAGGACTAGTTTAATAAGGTAATATGGTAATATGGTCCTCTTGCTGAGGTCAACGGTGTGCCCATCCAGATGGGAGGAATTACTGGTGGTTATCTTTGCAGATCAATTCACCGTGGAACGCTTGAGAAGCTCCCAGCCAACCAATGGGAAAGGTTGACCCAAGATTCCTGATACACATGGCCCCGTGGATGGCCATCTGATGTCTTGAAATGGCCAGCAGCAACAGTGTATAGGACTCTGATGGACGAGGAACGATACTCCCTACTGCTGAAAGTCTCGGGCTCTCCGGGGAGTTTATCTTCTACAGAAGTGGTCATGCAGGAGAGCGAGCCAGCAAGAGCTCATTTGAGATCCTGCCATTGGCCACAGCCCTGAGGGGTGAAGGGGCCTCAGCAGAATGCTGCTGGAGGGATCCCCAGACACCCCGGGGACTCTTCAGCATTCTTCCTGAGAGGCGCCACCCTCAGGAGTGAGCATCTCCAAAAAACCCACATAAGGGTCTCCCGAAAGACTCAGCTTTGAACACCTGCCCACCCCAGAAAGAGCCAACACCAGTTCCCAAGAATGCCAGAGTGGTAAGAAGTCCCCTGCCCCTCTACCTTCAATTCTTAGCAAGTGGTGGATGAATGGTAAAAGCAAAAAGCAGGGAACCAGAGGAAGGGTGGGTCCTATCCCCCTTTCCCACGGCTCACTCTAGCTAGAAGAGGGATGGAACTTCAGCTCAGCGTGAAGCTTGTTGTTTTGATTATTAAACAAAACAGGACATGCTAGTTGTTGAGTTGACAGATTCAGGGTGGCTACCAGCTGGAGAGAGGTTTTTTTTTTTATTATTATCTCTGAGTGAGAAGATTTCCTCTAGGGACAGGGCAGGAACGAGCCCCACAGCACTGGGCTGGGGCAGGGGAGAAAAAATTGCTTCTCGTTATACCTACTCAGTCGGACGTGACAGTTACACATCTATTTCCATTCCAGGAGACACTGCTTGGGAAGGATTCTTAATGAAAATTAGCAGAACGCCCTGGAGCCTCCTAACCCCAGCAGGTCCCAGGTCCCAGGGTGAGGGACGTGCTCATTGGTGGCTTCACTGAGGATACCATCCCGATCCTTCCCGTGGACAAGATACAAGAACACCTTATAGGTGCCACATGGCTCTGTCGCCACATGGTATCTCATAGCACGGGATTTGGGGTCAGAAAGACCCAGGTTTAAATCCTAATGCTTCCTCCTTATTGGTCATGGGATCTAGAACAGTTCAGTTAAATTCTCCGGACATCAGTTTCCTCATCCATTAAATGGGGATTGTAATGCCTCCTCAACAAGGTTGTTTATGGGGATTTAATAAGGTAATATGGTCCAAGCATTTAGCTGGCCTAGAAGAAGTCCCCGATGCATGTTCCTGTGTACAGTGACCTGCCCAATAACAGAAATGGGAACAGCCTGTATCTGTCGATACTGCTGTTGCGTAGACACGGCATATCTCTTGAGAGACACGTAAGAAGGTGATTAGACTGGTTGGTCATGGGAGGGAACTGGGTGCCTGGGACAGGGAAGAAGGGAGAGGCACACGGTTAAAGCTTCTGTGCCTTCTGAAATTTGAAGTGCATAAGTGCATTAACCATTCCAAGAGTGAATTTAAGTTTAAAATTTTCCAATGTCTTATTGTGAAGGTTTGCAAACACACACAAGTGGAAAGAACTATATGGCGATGCCACACACCCACTGCTGAGAAGAGACCCTTACCATTTTGCTGTACTAGCTTTGTCTCTTACCTGCTTTTTTTTTGTTTTTTTTTTTTACTAAAAATGAACCCATCTCTGAGGACTGGGCAGGTCACTTCACTGGAGTCTTAATTTTCTCTCTTTTTACAATGAGAACCATGGAGTATCCTTTCCATTATTTGCTATACCCAGAGCTAATGTGAGAGTTACAGCTGTTGGCGCCCTGCCTGTCTGTCATAAACATCTAGTGTGGTGGCTCGCTGACCTTAAGAACAGCCCCCTTCCCCCCATCACACATGTGTGAGCCTCCGGTGGCCATATGGGAACATGGCCTTGCCCCTCTGGGAGGAGTGCCTTATGGATGAAAGAGTAGATTTCCTTACTGCTCACTGGTATTTCTTCTTTTTCCTCCACTTTTTTTTTTTTAAGAATTTATTTATTTATTTGAGAGAGAACACGAACAGGGGGAGGGGCAGGGGGACAAGCTGATTCCACCCTGAGCATGGAGTCCGATGTGGGGCTCGATTCCAGGACCCCGAGATCATGACCCGAGCCAAAGGCAGATGCTCAACACCACCTAGGTGCCCCTCACTGGTATTTCTGATTCTCCTCCCCTTCAAGCCACCGGGGAGGACTGCATTCCCTGCTTCTTGAAGTTACAGCCACATAACTGGCTTTAGCCAATGAAATGTAAGTGGAAACAAGATGTGTCCCTTCCATGGGAAAGAAAGAATTTAAGAGCCATGGATTAGCTTGTCTGGAGCTACATGCCCATGTTTAAACCAATCACTGTGACCCGGGGATGCAGCACTTTTATGGACCAGATCCAGAACGCAGGGGCCCTGCTGTAGTCTCATCAAACCCCATGGAATGGATGCTTATTTTAAAATCAGGGGAGGGGACGCCTGGGTGGCTCAGTTGGTTAAGCGGCTGCCTTCGGCTCAGGTCATGATCCCTGTGTCCTGGGATCGAGTCCCACATCGGGCTCCTTGCTCAGCGGGGAGCCTGCTTCTCCCTCTGCCTCTGCCTGCCACTCTGTCTGCCTATGCTCGTTCGCGCTCTCTCTGACAAATAAATAAATAAAATCTTAAAAAAAATAAAAATAAAAATAAAAAAAATAAAATCAGGGGAGGGGCCTCAGCAATCAGACAACAAAAAGAAATTAAAGGCATCCAAATTGGCAAAGAAGAAGTCAAACTATCACTCTTTGCAGATGATATGATACTATATGTGGAAAACCCAAAAGGCTCCACTCCAAAACTGCTAGAGCTTGTACAGGAATTCAGTAAAGTGTCAGGATATAAAATCAATGCACAGAAATCAGTTGCATTTCTTTACACCAACAACAAGACAGAAGAAAGAGAAATTAAGGAGTCAATCCCATTTACAATTACACCCAAAACCATAAGATACCTAGGAATAAACCTAACCAAAGAGGCAAAGAATCTATACTCAGAGAACTATAAAGTACTCATGAAAGAAATTGAGGAAGACAGAGAGAAATGGAAAAATGTTCCATGCTCATGGATTGGAAGAATAAATACTGTGAAAATGTCTATGCTACCTAAAGCTATCTACACATTTAATGCAATGCCTATCAAAATCCCATCCAATTTTTTCAAAGAAATGGAACAAATAATCCTAAAATTTATATGGAACCAGAAAAGACCTCGAATAGCCAAGGGAATATTGAAAAAGAAAGCCAAAGTTCGTGCCATCACAATTCCAGACTTCAAGCTCTATTACAAAGCTGTCATCATCAAGACAGTATGGTACTGGCACAAAAACAGACACATAGATCAATGGAACAGAATAGAGAACCCAGAAATAGACCCTCAACTCTATGGTCAACTAATCTTTGACAAAGCAGGAAAGAATATCCAATGGAAAAAAGACAGCCTCTTCAACAAATGGTGTTGGGAAAATTGGACAGCCGCACGCAGAAAAATGAAATTGGACCATTTCCTTACACCACACACAAAAATAGACTCAAAATGGATGAAGGACCTCAATGTGAGAAAGGAATCCATCAAAATCCTTGAGGAGAACCTCTTCGACCTCAACTGCAGCAACTTCTTCCTAGGAACAATGCCAAAGGCAAGGGAAGCAAGGGAAAAAATGAACTATTGGGACTTCATCAAGATCAAAACTTTTGCACAGCAAAGGAAACAGTCAACAAAACCAAAAGACAACTGACATAGTGGGAGACGATAGTTGCAAACAAACAACATATCAGATAAAGGGCTAGTATCCAAAATCTATAAAGAGCTTAGCAAACTCAACACCCAAAGAACAAACAATCCAATCAAGAAATGGGCAGAGGACATGAACAGACATTTCTGCAAAGAAGACATCCAGATGGCCAACGGACACATGAAAAAGTGCTCCACATCACTGGGCATCAGGGAAATACAAATCAAAACCACAATGAGATACCACCTCACACCAGTCAGAATGGCTAAAATGAACAAGTCAGGAAATGACAGATGCTGGCGAGGATGTGGAGAAAGGGGAACCCTCCTACACTGTTGGTGGGAATGCAAGCTGGTGCAGCCACTCTGGAAAGCATTACGGAGGTTTCTCAAAAAATTGAAAATAGAGCTACCTTATGACCCAGCAATTGCACTACTGGGTATTTACCCTAAAGGTACAAATGTAGTGATCCGAAGGGGCACGTGTACCCGAATGTTTATAAGAGCAATGTCCACAATAGCCAAGTTATGGAAAGAACCTAGATGTCCATCAACAGATGAATGGATAAAGAAGAGGGGGTATATATATACAATGGAATACTATGCAGCCATCAAAAGAAATGAAATCTTACCATTTGCGACGACATGGATGGAACTAGAGGGTATTATGCTTAGTGAAATAAGTCAATCGGAGAAAGACAACTATCATATGATCTCCCTGATATGAGGAAGTGGAGATGCAACGGGGGTGGGGGTTAAGGGGGTAGGAAAAGAAAAAATGAAACAAGATGGGATCAGGAGGGAGACAAACCAAAAGAGACTCTTAATGTCATAAAACAAACTGAGGGGGGTGGGGGGAGGGGGGTTGGGAGAGGGTGGTGGGGTTACATTATATGTTTAAATAAAAATAAAATTTTTTTAAAAAAGAAAAAAATCAGGGGAGGGAAGGAAGGAAAGGAGGAAGGGAGGGAGAGGAGGAGAGAAGGAAAGGGAGATGGAAGGAAGGAGGGGGGAAGGGAGAAAGAAAGAAAGGAAGGAAGGAAGGGAGGAAGGAAGGAAGGAAGGAGAGAGAGGGAGGGAGAAAGAAGAGGAAGGCTCTGTTACTAAAAGAGTTAGGTAATGCTGGGAAGACAGGTGGCATGAGCATTCTGATGTTCAAAAATAGTAAAGGGATTTGTCCAAGTTCACAAAGCTAGAAAATGCTACAGCCAAGAGAGGAATCTGGGTCTTATAGATGCCAAAGCTCCGGGGCTCTGTGGCCAAATTCCACAATACTGTTTGCAAGCAAACAATGACAGGACCGTGTAACATGACCAATGATAGCGAACCGGTCCTGGTGCAGAATCAATGGAGCAGAGCTATTTGCTGGGCAGTGGTGGGGTGATGAATCCGGGAGGACTTCCTAGAGGAGGCAACGCTTGAGTGGGGTCCTTAGGACAAGTCAATCTAGAACAAGAGATCAGCATGTTCAAACATGCCTCAGGAACCTGCAAGATCTTGGAAGATTGGGAGAAAAAGTGTTTTCTAGGCTGAAGGCTAAAGATCTTTGAGTCCAAGGATTTATTATAAAAGTCTGACAATTTATGTCTGAATCCAGCCTGGTTTATAAACTGAAATATATATACACATACATATATGCATATATGTATACATATATGTATGTATATATATCATATATAATAATTTCTTAAATATATTTATTTATTTTTAAAGATTTTATTTATTTATTTGGCAGACAGAGATCACAAGTAGGCAGAGAGAGAGGAGGAAGCAGGTTTCCTGCTGAGCAGGGAGCCTGATTCGGGGCTCGATCCCAGGACCCTGGGACTGACCTGAGCCGAAGGCAGAGGCCTTAACCCACTGAGCCACCCAGGTGCCCCATCTTAAATATATTTAAAAGTGCTGTTGAATTCGTGGTAGTTTTTTGTTGGTAGATGTTTTCTCAATTAGCGGGGACTAAAAGTAGAACGGTCACCATGCTTGGCTTGGGAATGATTCTGATGTTATAAAGGAGGTTTTATACTAAAAGAGACAGAGAGACACTGATCTCGAATGCATGTTTCTAAAAATGAGGCCGGAGAGGACAACACAACCTACCCGGGGGGCTTCACTGCCACCCCCGAGGCAACTGGAGACGCCTGGAGGGTTTTAAGCAGGGGAAGAAGGGTCGATTCAGCGTGGGTGGCGGGTGGCTGAAAGGGCTGATTCTGCAGGCAGATTTGTTTTTGCAAATCAGAGGCTGCTGAGGTCAGTGTCAAGAAAGTAGAGTTTGAAGAGCACAGGCTCTGGGGTCAACTGCCTGGGTTCGAATCCCAGCTCTTCCACTCAACTGCTGTGTGAGGTTGGACAAGACACTTCACTTCTCTGATGCCTTTGCATGTCTAGCTATAAAAGGGAAACAGTGATAACTTTAGAGGCTCAATGAGTTGAAAAGTGCCAAGTGGTTGGAATTACGTCCAGGTTTAGCACCACGTATGAATGCTACCACCTCGCGCGTGTGCGTGTGTGTGAGTAGGTAACTATTTGCTATTATGGTCTGAGAAAGATGTGGCAGTGGCCCGGACTGTAGAACATGCAGACTTGGTAAGGGAGCACTGGAGGTGTACACGTATTGACATACATGTACAAAGTTACAGGCATCCACATCTATTCCCAACAGCACGCACAAGATCTGCATTGTAACTCATCTGTACATTCCCCGAAGGCAGGAACACTCTCCTAGGTGTTTTGCTCAGTGAAATCCTGCTGGAGACCTTGGGACGGCTCTCCCCTCAGGGAGAGAAAGGCTCCAGGGTCTGTCTTGTCTAATGCAGCAGATGTGGCCCTGGGGAAGCAGAGGGAGAAGACTCCTTCCTTAAGCCCGGGATGGGTGGCCCGCTCACAGACCTCTGCGGAAGCCTCACAGGAGACGCGTGAGATCTGAGCCGAGCTTGGAGCTCCCACTTTTGCCAGAGAATGGGGAACAGACCAGAAGGGCTGCCAAGGGAGGAGTGAATATCCCCCAGGGCAGGGGCAGCTCCCCTCAGCCCCCAACCGAGCACTTCGGGGGGGCTTGGGGGATTGAGGGGTCCCACCTCTGTCTTTACAGCTCCTCAAAGCAGGATGCCTCCCCGGTTTTCCAAATAAGGAAACTGAGGTCTGGAGGGGTAAGAGATTACCCAGGGAGCGAGAGGGAAGTGAGGGGAACAGCACTGATGAAGCGTGTGGGAATCACCTGTGCGAGGGACCAAACTGAGACCCTCAGACAGGAATCTGCTCTATACCCATTTGACAGATGTGGAAACCGAGCTCAAATGGCTGGAGCATTTCTTTGGGTTCTGAGGTAGACCTCGGACTTTAATTCCCCTCCTGCCCTGGAATTCAGAGTCCTTGGGGAGCCTTTTGCTCCACAGCTGGAGGGGGGGGGGAGTCCCTGTCTACCCTCTTCCTCTAAGACCACTCAACTGTGAGATCTGACTCTCACTTGGCCCCAGAGACTAATCCTGGTCACATCCCGACCTCTTACCCTCGGCAATTAGAGGGAAATGGGCCCACACCTGTGATCTGACCTAATTCAAGGAGGGGCATCTCTTCCTGCCTCCCACCTCCCCTGCCCCTTTCCCGCTCACCCCTCCGCCGACAAGACCAAGCACCAGCCACGCCAATAGGAACAGAAGTCTCCTTACTTGCTTGTCTGGGACTCATTTTAAGAATTTGGGTAGGAGACTGGGGTCCTTGAAAGCTCTCTTACTGAAGAATATGTTCCAAATTTGGCAAAGAGGTGACACTATTTTATATTTCTGTGGTGTGGCATTGTCCTTCATGCTAGCGTGTGTGCGACACAAGCCGGCAGTCATCCTGGTTGGCTTTGTATCTGCGGCCACTGTACCTCCCACCACCCAGGCTCCGTATCCGTAAGTCCATTCTGTCCCCGCCACACTCTAGGGAAGAACTCTCCAGACTCTCAGATTTACCGACATGGAAGCTGGGACTCAGAGAGGGCGAGTCTCTGGTCGGATCACAGAGCTGGAGCCAGCCACTCAGCCGAGATATCCTCTCCTGTCCACCAGGTGACAATAGTGGGCATCACTGTCCCCACACCCTCCGGGCCCGGGACACATCCCCTCGCTGCCTCACCCCTCCTGCACTACCACCACCCTCCCTCCTGGACACTATTCTGCCCCTTCTATAGTCCATATGGTCCGTGAGTAGTTCGGAAATAGGGCTGAAACTATGGGAAAATAAAAAACAACATAATAGGGACGCCTGGGTGTCTCAGTGGGTTAAAGCCTCTGCCTTGGGCTCAGGTCGCGATCCCAGGGTCCTGGGATCAAGCCCATATGGGGTTCTCTGCTCTGCAGGGAGCCAGCTTCCTCCTCTCTCTCTGCCTGCCTCTCTGCCTAATTGTGATGTCTGTCAAATAAATAAATAAAATCTTAAAAAAAACAACATAATAATAATAAGGAGGGAGTGCAGGGGGAAGAAGAGGGGAGGAGAAGTTAAAAGTCTTACAGGGAATGAGAGGACATACCCAAGACTCCTTGGCACAGCCCCATAAAGGAAATATGATCCTCGTCATTTGGGTTGTGAAACTAACATTCCTGAAGGTTAAGCACGGTCCCTCAAGGTCACCCAGCCAGTAAGTTGGCCAAGGAGGGTTTGGAACCCAGGTCGATGTGACTCCAAGCTGTACGACATAGTTTTCTTTCCACTCTGCCTCTACAAGGTCCCTGACCTCAACGGGCTCATAGATAGGGCGGGAGCAGACAAGTCAAGGGCAACTGCTCCATAGTAATGACCATAGTAACTGCAGGGGGACATGTGGGTGGCAATTAACTGGGGAGAAGGAATCAAGGAGGGCTTCTGGAAAGAGGTGATCCCTGAGCTAAGCCATGAGAGCTGAGCAGCAGGTGCGGTGAGCCTACAAGAGAGGAAAAAACAAGAAAATGTCCAGAGAAGAAAACTGTCCCTTCTAGCGCTTTCTAGCAGCCATCAGGGCTGTGGTCCGGGTGATCCTTCAAGGCAGACTGAAGGTAATGTCTCCCTTGCGTGTGCCTTCCATGACTGTATCAGCAAAAACAATCATCGTCTGATATCTTGCCATCTATAAGACTCGCTAATAATCTTGTGGGGAAAAATGTTTTTAACTGAGGTGATGTTCACATAACAGAAATTAACTATTTTAAGTGAACCATTGAGCCACATTTATAATTTCACAGTGTTATGCCACCACGCCCTCTAGCTGTCCCCCAACCATTTCCGTCACCCTCTATTAAAACCCTGCGTCCCCCTGGGGCGCCTGGGTGGCTCAGTTGGTTAAGCAACAGCCTTCAGCTCAGGTCACGATCCCGGAATCCTGGGATCGAGTCCCACATCAGGCTCCCAGCTCCATGGGGAGTCTGCTTCTCCCTCTGAACTCCCCTCTCATGCTGTCTCACTCTGTCTCTCTCTCTCAAATAAATAAATAAAATCTTTATAAAAAACATAAATAAAACCCTGCGCCCCCTACACAGGCACCCTTCAGCCCTGCCTCTCACCAGCCCCTGGCCACCGCCAACCAGATCTCGGTCCCGGTGGATTTACCCCTTCTGGATGTTTTATATAAATGGAATCACACACCATGTGACCTTTCGTGCCTGCCTTCTTCACTTAACATCATGTCTTCAGGCTTCATTTCCTATTTTATGACTTTTCTAGGTGAGGAGGAAGAGCAGAGCTCTGACCGCAGTTTAAATACGAGCCAGCATCTCCAGAAGGAACCTGGGCTCTTCCCTTCCACAAGTCCTACCCTCCTTCAGGGGCCCAGAGGCTAAGCACAGCCCTGGGTGTGAGTCCTCGCTCAGCTTTCCCCTGACTTGCTCCACCCCTCGGAGTGTGAATATGCTTAGCTCTACTGGGCTGTACGCTGGAAAATGGTTAAGATGGTAGATTTTGTTATGTGTTCTTTTCACAATAAAAAAAAAAAGGCGATATGGGGGGGGAGCCCAATCCATCCATTGGTCACTAAGCACTCCCCCCTTCCCACTCCCACTCCCTCCATAGCCCAACAAGACCAAGG
>ML103833.1:25059-42449 GCA_003697995.1 Taxidea taxus jeffersonii | reverse complement strand
GGGGAGGGATGAGAGATGGAGAGGGGGAGGGAAGGGGAAGAGAGAAGAGAGGGGAAGGAGAGAGGGGGAGGACTGAGAGGAGGGAGGAGGAGAGGGAGAAAGGACAGGTACAAGGAGGGGAGAGGGAGGGGAGAGGAGGAGGGAAGGGGAGAGGGAGGACCCTCCCTCCCGTATTTCCAACCCATAGTCCTTCCCCGCCTCCCTTTGCCCACCTGTTTGTTTCCTGAGTCCCATCACTGTTGTTCTTCAAACATCAGTTCTCCTGTCCGTCACCACCTATGGATTAGTCTACAGTCCCGGAGCAAGATGGGAACCATCGTGTTTCCAAATTGATTCAACTTCTGTGATTTAAGCTTTTTTTTTTTCCATAAGAATCTGACCCAGAATCAGGTTGGAAGAAATAAATATTTGATGAGAAAAAGCAAGCAAGGGTTCAACCATGTCCTTAAAACACACAGGTCGTGTCACCAAGGACTTTCGCACTAGGTGCCAATGTCAAGCCTCCCCCCAGAGTCTGAAGGGATGCCAAGACATATGGGGACCACACATTCTAGGTTTGCTTAGCCTGGTTTCAAATAACCAGTTCCCCGCTCCCCAGAGCACCTGCTCTTACCAGAATATGAGCCGCAGTTTCAGGTCAGGAGGAAGGGAGAGCGCCGGGGATGAGTTTGGAACCCCAAGGGAAGGCCGAAGTTCCTGAAAGACTAATTATACACCAGCAGTTGCCCCTAAAGTGCAGGTGAACAAAAGGATTTAGACGGCATTATGGGTAGCAGTCCAAGAATGTTGTAGAGAACAACCACTGTCCACATACAACCAAAAATAAAAACGTCAGTTCGATTTATTCTCCTTGGAGCCTCTCCGAGAGAAAAGCTGGATGCTGATGTCCATGCCTCCAAGGCCCAACTGGAAAGGCAGCTGGAAACAGAGAGCACATGGAATAATGGGGCCATTGCTGAGGTCTCGATGGAGGTAAACGCAGGCGCTAGGAGGGCCATGAGGTAGGGGGGAAGAAACCCAGGAGGGCCTCCAGGAAGCAGTGGCACCCAAGCTGAGTCATTGAGGGTGAGCCCCAAGCAGATGGTCCACAGGAGCAAGAAGGCACAAGCCTCCAGAAATGATGGCATGGCTGTACTCGGGTAGTGGTGGATTGCTGGGAACCCGTCCTCCCCCTTAGCCCTTCTGTTTCCCTTGCTTCTCTAAAGAGTCTACGTCACTTTTTAAATAAAACCTTTTTAAAAGAAAGGAAAGCTAGCCATTTCAAAGGACACCAAGAGCTGTCACAAGAACGTGGTCCAGCTTCTGGGTCCAGCTTGTAGAAAGGGAGACCCTTTCCCCCTTACACCCGGGCGCCTCCAGCTGGGGCTGCCACAGCAAAGGACCACAGACTGTGGAGGGGTGGGCGTGGGTGTAGACCACAGACTTCTCTCCTCACAGCTCTGGAGGCTGCTGGTTTGAGATTGCTTCTGAGGTCTGGCTCCTGAGCTAGCAGATGGCCGTCCTCGGCTGTGTCTTCATGTGGCCTCCCTCGGTGCCGTGCACGCCCGTGTCCTCTTCTAGAAGGACGCTGTCATGTCAGATTAGGCCCACCCTAGTGACTTCACGTTAACTTCATCACCTCCGCGAGGACCCTGTCTCCAAATACAGTCACGTTCTGAGGTCCTGTGGGTTAAGACTTCAACAGCTGGATGTGGGGCAGGGGGTACACCCGGCCCACAATACTGGAGTCCAGATAAATGTCTCCAGATGAGTCCTTCATCTTTCCCGTTGGCTATGGGAGAGTTTAGAACATTAGAACTTGCCTGATTTTGGCACAAAAAATGTGGGATGCCAGAAAGCATCTCACGTGCGCAGTTAGAGACCTGGGGCCCCGCAGGGGAGTGCCGGGCTCCGGCCATCCCAAGTCAGAAGGGCTGGCCCAGAGCCCCACACAAACCCAAGGGGGTTCAGCATCTGCCCCTGCAGCTACCTATGTGCCTACGCGCATGCGTGCACACACACACACACCACACCACACACATCACGGGCACACATGGGCACACACACAGACCCCCCCCCACATATACAAACACGTACACACACGTGGCACAGACACGCACACACCTCTCCTGATCCTCCTTCCCATCCTATGGGCTGTGGGCTGTTACGGGGACGGGAGCAAGGAGGGGCGGAGATAGCAGCGGATGGAGGAAGAGACGATAACATGAGAAAGCCCGTTGCCTTTCTAACCTCAGATGGCCGTATTGATCCGAGCTGAGCTTGAGACTTGATGTCATCTGCTCCCCTGATGTCAGCAGGTGCCTGGGAGCCAAGAGAGCTCTTAAAACTCTGCAGACTGTCCTCTGCTTCTCCACAAGCATCACCCAGCACAACTCGAGAAGGGAGAATCCCAGAGGCTGCCCGCTCCGGTTGCCTCCAAGCCTTCCAAAGACCACAGCCATGGGGTGCCCTGCTCCCCTGAATTACTGCAGCCACAGCCATGGGGTGCCCTGCTCCCCTGAATTACTGCAGCCCACACGGGAACCTAACTCTTCCCTCGTTTCCCCTGAGCACAACTAAGACGGGATGGGGTCTTCAAGGGAAGGACACACAACTGGGTGGCCAAGAGCCACAATCGCCGTGGCTCACAAGCTCATCCCTGACTCACTTTCCAGATCCCAGCCCAATCCAGGAGGGCACTAGAGGTGGGGAAGTGGGGGACACCCCATCTGCAGCCCCCCCCCCCCCCCCCCCGATCCGGTTCCTCCCCCCCTGAGTATCTGTCGCCCGACCTCCCCAGCAAGGACCTGCAGCCTGGTCTCGGACACCATCCTGGGAAAGCCAGGGGCGGTCAGGTGCTAGCACTCCGGTTCTCCGCCCTGGTTTCTCTCCACAAAGCTGCTCCAGGGTTCCCTTGTCCAGTGGCAGGACAAGCTCAAGGGCAAGTTCATCACAATGAACATCCACCCCGACTATCGTTTGTAGGATATCGTAGACTCCAGACCCCTACTTGGACACGACCCATTTGGTATTCTCCATGGCCTCTCTTCAGCATCGCTGTACAAGGAAAGAACGGAGGCCCAGAGAGGTGCGGTGACTAACTCAAGGTCACACAGTGCCACTGTAGGGAGCCTGTGCGCCCGTACCACCCTTAGGACCCTCTGCCCCTTGACCTCTGTCTCAGTGGCGAAATTGCACTTAAGTACAGGAGAGAGGCCAAAGGGGAGACAGGGCCACCGGCCCCAGATCTGGCTCTCAGTAATGGGGCCGAGATTCCTTTGAGTTAATACACGTCATACCACAGGGCTGACCTCATAAATGTCATTAGATTCTGCAGTGTCCACCCAGCCTGCCAGTGAGGAACTCTGTATCCTGTTCCCAGCTGCACAGGTGGGAATAGTGAGAACTAATACAAGAGCACCAGGGAAGCAATAAGCTGAATGCTCGTTTCCCGGCCCAGAGCAGCTCAGAGACTGCTGAGCATACGAGGTGGCCTGTCCCCCTCCAGCAGCGGGGAGGCCGGAGCAGGCTTCGGGGAGAGCGCTGGACACTGCACAGGGCTGGGGGCAGACAGCCTGGGCTCTGGTCTCTATGTGCCACGGGACCCTGGGCAAATGACTTGACATATGGAAAACTCAGTTTTTCCATCTGTAAAAGGGGCTATTGGGATCCGCTTTGGGAACATGTGTGTGGCTGTGTCCAGCTGAAGGCCAGACACAGTATGGGGACCCAGAGGATAGAAGAGGCGGGGTCAACGTCGGGATAAGTCGTCCACTTACTGACTCAGCTGCCTCCTGGCTGTTTGCAGTAAGAAACCCAGAAGCAATGGGGAAATTCCAGGGAGCCAGTGTTGCCTCGGAACAGAGGCCCCAGGGGATGGGAGTAGCTGCCTGTTAAGGACAGGAAATGGCTGGGGATCTCAAGTCCTGAAAGGCCAATTTGAGCCCTAGAATGAATCACTGTAGAAGCTTAATGCATATTACCATCAAACCTGCCAAGGACTTGGGCCATAAACCTCCTTTACGCCCAGGCCATGGGGCCGCCTCTGAGACTCATTCTCTGAACAGTCCATGGGATTTGACCACCCAAATCCCTTACCTCTCAGTCCAGGGACAGGCCCCCTCCTCTGGTGTTTCCAATGGGGTGGACATTCTGCCCCCTCCAGGCTTGAAGGTGCTTTGTGACCCAGGCCCATGCAGCCCTCGCTAAATGACAGTGACCAGTTCAAGGAGGGCGTATGACCGAATCAAGCTAACCACAGCCAAAGAAACTCGGGTCTGGGACTTCTGGTCAAGATCTTGGGGCAGTGTACTCCCCTTTCCCCACAGGACTTGGACCTGCAGGGCAGGGCCATTTTTGGAATCCTCAGGGGACGGTCAGTCTGAGGTGGCCAGTGCGGTACAGGGTCTCGCTGAGAAAGAGACACGGAGCTGTGTGATCTGGGACAAGTCACTAAACTTCCCAGAAAGGCTACTTCCTTAAACCTCTAAGGGTCGTAATGAGGGTAAAAGGAAATAACGCGCATTTGGCACTGAGCACACAGTAGGTTCTCGGCCCATGTATCCTCCCAATGCGGTTCACCTCACGTAGACCTGCTTAACCGCAGGCACATGCAGAAGACATGTGAGTGTAGAGAGGAAGGCCATCCTGGTTCCCAAGGGTTCACTCACGATGAGCTCTGACCCCACTGTGTCTCTCCTGTTAGTCTCATCAGGAAGCCAAGATAGTAAGAGAGGATAGGAGCAAGGGCCTTGGGGTCAGAGAGACCTGGGTTTAAGTCCTAGCCCTGCTCAGTGATCTTAGGCAAGTCACCTAACCTCTCTTAGGCTTGTTTCCTCGTTAGTAACATAGGGAAGGCAATGCCCAGCTCATAAGGGTCTACCAGGATGAAAGTGTGAGGCAACATACACCATGCTTAACACAACTATTTTCCCAGATCCTAGCCAGGGGTCTTCCTAAGGGCCAGTCCTTAAGGCTCGGTCTCATTCCTGCCTCGCAGAGCTCAGCCATGGCTGTGACCTCCAGTCCATGTCCTCCTTGACAACTACCAAAACTCTGTGTCCAGTCTCAGTCTCTCTCCAGAATGTAGATCTCTGGGTATCTCCGCCACAATGTCCCCCAGGCATCCCAGATCCAACAGGATGTCCTGGCTGGCCCACCACCCTCTGCACGATTTGTGTCTGTCACCTTGGCCTTGGTTTCTTCCCCTTTACATGAGCAGGTTGTAGTAGATCACGATGGAGCCTCTCTCAGCACTAACATCCTAGGATTCTCAGCTCTGCATCATCTCCCCCAGACTCGCCACCCTCCACAGCAGCACGCCGCCATCCCCTGATGAACCCTATCTTACAAACTTAGAGTCAGACTGGGATTGCCCATCGTGTTCATTACAGCCCCCAGGCCTGCGAAAGCTTCCCTTGAGAGGTTCCCTATCTCTCACGCCTCCGTGTTGCCATGCCTGTCTCGCTAGTCCAGACCCCTACAGCAGGACATCCTGGGTGTCCCTGCCTGCAGGCTCTAGCCCCGGCTTCCCCATCCAGCCCACCCTCTGCTCTTTCCATCCATAGGGCCAGGGGTCAAAGAGGGACTGAGGGCAGCTTCTCTCCCAAACAGACTCTGCAGAGAGGCTGGGCCACCTCATGTCATCCTCAAGAATGGAGCTTCACTCCAGATAACGTCAGCATCCTGGAGATTCTTTTTAAGATTGGGGATGAGGAAAGGAAACTTTCATGGTGTTCATACTAGATACTCAATAAATATATGCTAAATTCATTCATTCATTCATTCATTCATTCATACTTTTCAAGCATGACCTCCTAGATGGTTGTCTTCAGTGCCAGACAGATCATGTCAGAGACCCCCCTGCCAATCTTATGAAAACTACGAACCTTTGCTTCACAAGAGCACAGTTGCATGTGATTTTTTTGCACAAAATTTCAGGGGGTTCTTAGACCCCCAAACCCATCTATAGAGCAAAGTTGGCCCCTAATGGAGCCCATTTTACAGATGGGGAGATGGGAATGCAAAGACAGGAAGGGGCTCTTCATATCTCCATACACTAGCTCATGTCCTCCAAGTGCTGGGCCCACACTCAGCTCTAGGTTTGTGGGTTGGTTTTTTTTTTTAAGATTTTATTTATTTATTTGACAGAGGAGATCACAAGTAGGCAGAGAGGCAGGCAGAGAGAGAGGGAGAAGCAGGTTTCCTGCTGAGCAGAGAGCCCGATGTGGGGCTCCATCCCAGGACCCTGAGATCATGACCTGAGCCGAAGGCAGAGGCTTAAGCCACTGAGCCACCCAGGCGCTCCCATAGGTTTGTGGTTTTGAGCTGGAACTCCCACCACACCTGGCGTGTCTGTGCTGTTTCCTCATCCATGCGAGAGTGACCAGGCAAGGCTGTAGGGAGGAGGTGGTGTACACATAAGAACCCAGCCCAGCCCCGTGCACAGAGGATAGTTCCTCTTCTATTCATTTGTTCGACTGTTCTCTTCCTTTCCTTGCAGGATATTGGAGGCTGGAAACAGTGCTGTGTCTAAAGTGGTCATGGAAGTCTTCATGGAAGAGGAGAGCCTTGCCTGAGCCTCAATTTTGGGTGCCGGAGGGAGGCAGGGGCCAGGGGTTATTAATAGGCCTGGCTTGATGGGCCCAGGGAGGGTGAATGTGATACAGACACCCAGTACCGAGGCTGGGAAGTACCTGACACCAGAAGGGGAGGGGGCCGGAGGCCGGGGGTAGCGCCACCTCCCAAAATAGCCAGAGCAGAAACCTATATAGGTGGCCATCCCACCTCGAGGCTCACTTCCCTGCAGGACCTCCCACCTGCCCGGGCTTTCAGTGCAGGTTCCAGCCCTCCTCCCCCACCCGAGGTGAGTGGCAGCTACTGAGACTAGAGGTCCCATACAGTGGGGAGGAGTCCAGATGGAAGGGACAGCCACATCGTCCCTGCCCCCAGGGATATGGGGCTGGGAAGGGATGCTGAAAGGTCAGCAGCTGAGGAGTCCAGGTCCAAGAGTACGGATTCCTCGGCTCTCCATCTGAACTCCTGGTGTGACCTGGGACAAATCCCTCCCCCTGGCTGGGCCTCAGGTTCCCCACCTTAGAACGAGAGGGGTGGAGTCAGGCATCTGTGGACTCTGCTGATGCCATCAGAGGAGGCCCATGAGTGGGCAGAGGAGGTAGGAGGAAGGGCTATGGAGGGCTGGCGGGCCGGCCCCAGTAACATCGTCTGGTGCTCTGACTGGGTGGACTCTGGCCCAGAGAGGGTGTCAAGCCGATGGAAGGCTTCTCTAGCAGGGAGAGTTGGAGGAAGGAGGAAGGATGGGCCTGTGTTGAGGTTCCTGCCTTTGCCACGGGGGTCAGTGTTTGGGCATGGGCTGTGGCTCAGATGGGTGGGACTTCACAGGGCTGGGTCCTGGGCAGCGGGGAGGGGCTCCACGGATGAGGGTCACTGAACTCCAAGTTAGCAGGGGGTCTCTCTCTGCCAACTGCCTTGCTGTGTGTCCTTAGGCCATTCACCGACCCTCTCTGGCCTCAGTTTCCCCACCAGTAAAACATAAGGATCCTTCAGCTAGGGAAACAGACTCTCCAGTTAGGCCCCCGGCATGAGCCGAGCCATGTGAACAGCTTGGCTGAGGGCTGGGACAGCAGGGGCTGCTGAAGGGTCCATGAAGGGCCATGCAGCAAGAGACAGCAGGTCAGGAGACACAGCCTCTGCTCCTTAGAAGCCAGCTGGAGGGCTGTGGACTGAAGGAGCTGACTCACAGGGAGGGGGCAGCCGGAGTGGCGTCGTCCTAAGGTTTCCAGGAAGGGCAGCCGTCCAGGGCTGAGCTGAGGGAGACGGTGTTGACAGCAAGTGTGCCGGAACTCGAGCAGCTGGGCAGTTCTCCCCAGCCGCCCACCAAGGGGCACCAGACTCAGCCCCGGCCCACCTGCCTACACCTTCTGTTGGCAGCTCAAGTTCCCACCCCAAGGGACCACCAACACCATCAATATAAGGGAGGGACGCAGACAACAATAGGAGAAGGTCATAACCCAAGGTCACGCAGGGACTTAGCACAGCTGCAGATCTAGAACCCAGGCATCCTGACTCCTTGTCCAGTGCTCTGCAAACTGTAGAGGCAGCTGGTTGCAGCCTGAATCCTGGGGAGACCGTGGGAAAGAATGCAACTGGTCTCTGGCTGCCTAAGATTAGGAAGTTTCCCGGAGAAGTTCAAGCCACGAAGCCTGCTGAGCTTGTCTAGAAAGTGTGGTCTGAAGGTTCCAGCCTCTCCCCAGACATGGGTCTTCTGGTCGCCTAGAGGAGAGAGGGTGCATAACGAGTTCAAGGAGCCTCTCCCAAAAGCTTTTGGGGGGCAGGAGTCTGGACCCACACTACAGTCGGTGGCTCAGGAGACCAGGGAAGCAAGTAGTTAGCGGAGATCTGAGAACAGTTCTTTGGAAAGTCAGATTAGGAAGGAAAAAAAAAAAAAAAAAAGGTGTCAGTGTATCCCTGGCCAGATGTGGGATGGGGCACCCGGAAAGGCCTCGAGGGGCAGCCGTTTAGCCTCTCCAGGCCCAGTGGCCCTGGGGTTCAGGTTTCCAGACCTCAGCGCTCAGATTTTGCAGCATAAATTTGCATCCAGGACAGACAAGAGCCGAGGCTGAGGTAGGAGGGAAGACAGAACAGGAGTAGGACCCAGGGGCCCACCAGGCTGTAGGCCTGGCCCCTGGCGTTCGGGTATCCTCCCCCAAGCGGCGGGACATCCTCCAAAGTGCGCGGACCCCAGAAGCTGCGCCGCACCAGGCGGGCGCCTCCTGTGTGCCCTTGACGGCAGGAGAGCCCTCCAGCCCCGGCCGGTGACGCGGGCGCCCCATCAATTCCAGAGGTCGCCCCCTCCCTGGGCGCCCGGACCGTGGCCTCAGGGATCCCAAGGACCCCCGGCGGGGCGGGGAGGGAGCTGCAGCGGGTCGGCGCGCCCGCCGGACCCCGGCCGCTCGGCGAGACTGAGCTGCTCTGGCTGCGCGCCCAGCCCCGCGCCCCCTGGCTCTGCGCCAGGCCGGCGGGCGTGCGCCGGGCGCGCAGCACTGCAGCGCTGGTCATATGAGCAGAAATGATGAGAAAAGCACTTTTTAATCTTTTCGCACTTGCTCTGCGCACTCAAACAGTTGCAGGATGTCGATGACAGACTTGCTCAGCGCTGAGGACATCAAGAAGGCAGTGGGGGCCTTTACCGGTGAGCAGCGCGCTCCCCTCCCCAGCCCTCTCCCCTGATCCACCACCCTGGCCCTGCACCCCGCGGATCGCGCGGCTAAACAATCCCCCGGAGCGCTCCTCTGCCCAGGCATCCTGCGGGGAGCTGGCAGGACGGAGCAGGGGGCTCCTCAACATTTCCCAAACTCCTCTCCGGTGGGACTTGGCGAAGCGAGCGGGTGGGGAAGCCGGGTGGTGCTCTGCCGGACAACGGAAACTTGCCGGTGCCAAAGACCGGGCTGCGAGGACTCGGGGTCCGGACAAAGGGCAAACACCGGGGTCCAAAGCAGACCTTCCAGGTCCTTGTGGGCGCTTGATACTTACCCTTGAAGGCACTTGGAGGGGCGCAGGTGCGCACGCCTTCTCTCCAAGCAGCCCCTTTTGGAGACCCCGGTTCAGAACGGGACTCTACTTGGCTGGCGGTGGTTGGCTCCTTTGCAGTCCAAGCCCCTCTCTGGGGCTCAGAGCACCCCCCACCCCCTCACCACCACCAAGGACCCACAAGGGATGGAACCATCCAGCGATCCGAATGGGGTGACCTTCCCGCAGCTGGCATTGTTTCCGCCCAACCCTGCGGGGGGTGGGGGGGCATCCTCAGCGCTTGCAACTTCCAGCCTCCATAGGTTGCCCAGGTTGGGGGGCGGCAGTCCAACCTCTCTGAGCTGCCCTGGACTTGAGCACTTAGCTGCCAATCTGCTTCTTCCTTCTGCTCACCTAGCCGGGGAAACTGAGGCTGGGAGGAGACCAGAAACTTGCGCAAGGTCACCTAGAACAGAAAGGCGATTAGAACTAAGGTCAACTCCAGGTCTTAGTCCCCTTCCTTAATGTCAGAGGTGGAAAGAGGACTTGTCCTTCCCTCAGCTCAAGGCTGAGGGGCAAACATGACTCTCAACAGGACCCCTCCCTCCCTGCCACACCGAAATTACTCTAATTTTAGCCTTTCCGGGTGTTCCTGAAAGAGAGCTTAGCACACAGAAAATTGGGGAGGGGGCGTCCCATTTCTTTTGCTTGGCATCCCCCTCCTCAGAGTATGAAGAAGTTCTGGGAGGCTACCCTTCCAGGGGTGCTGGGATAACCCACCCAAGACTCTTTGACCAATCTTGCTCCCTCTGAAAAGAAACTTAACTGGGAGTTCCTGGGGAGCCTTCCAACACGCCCCCAACTCCCACCAGAATTGATATCTCTGGCAAAGCCAGGGTTTCTGGGTCCTCCCCCTCCTCCTCCCCCTGTATGACCTTGAGAGAAACTTGTCTTCCCTGCGTTGGTCGATTTTCTGGCCATACAATCTGTGGCTGGGAAAAAAGGTCAGCCCCCCAACACACCACCTCCAAATCCCCAGCCCCATTCAGCCAACACCCAAAAGCCTTCGTGGAAATCAGGAAGCTGCTCTGCCTTCAAAGGCTATCCTGCTCCCAGTGAAGGGCACAGCAGAATGGTCTACCTTTTGTACCTCTAGCTGTGTGACCTTGGGCCAAGCACTATCCATCCCTGCTGGTGTGGGCTCCTTTAGCCCTCCCAGAGAGGAGCATCCCTCCATCCCCCAGCACTGGCCCAGGAAGCTCAAGTCAACAAATACTGCTACGCCCCCTGTTCTCCTGCCCTTCCCTACCACCCTGCCTTTGTCCTCATTTTAATCCGACCCTCTCCACCCTGCCCCCACAGCTGTCGACTCCTTCGACCACAAAAAGTTCTTCCAAATGGTCGGTCTAAAGAAGAAGAGCCCTGATGACGTAAAGAAGGTGTTCCACATCCTGGATAAAGACAAGAGCGGCTTCATCGAGGAGGACGAGCTGGGGTAAACTGAGGCCTGCAGGGACTGCCCAGCCTGAGAGGGTGTGGGGGTTGGGACTCTGGCTTCTGAAGGCCCATCAGATCTGCTCCTTCTCTCCGCACATTTGGCAGAAAATATCTGTGCTTCACCACTGTTGTTTCCAGAAGAATGAAATCAGCAACAGAAAGTGCAACTAACTAGGTTAAATTATAGCCACTTAATATTGCTAATGGGATGGGGCTACTTAATAATTAAACACACAGGAAGAGGCAGGTTTTCTGGATGCCTAACCCCATGTGCAGACAGGGAGCACTAGCTGGAGTATTTATTTCATTGATTTTTTCATTTGCCTCAAAGGCACCCTCCACCATCCTGCAGACGGCACCCCCCCACCCCCAGTTCGGTACCAGCGCAGCTAAAGCAGTGCCTGGACAAGGAGGGGTTGCAGACCAGCTCTGAGGTTCAGAAGTCCTGAGAACAAAGCGGAGGAGGGGAAGATTATGACTAGGAAAATACACCTGGCTCATGTCTGCCCACCCCGCTGTGCCTTACATCACTCTCTGGCCAAGATGGCCTTGAATTTCATCCTAAAGAGAAGGGGGAGGGTGTGGAGAGAGATCTTTCCATAGGAACCTCCCTACCCATCCAATCTCACCCCAAACCATTTTGCAAGGATACCCTTTGTCTAGAACCTTCTCCTTCTACCTACCCACACACACATATACACACAGACTGACTTCTACTTGTCCTCCAGGCATCACCTTCTCCAGGAAGCCTCCCTGGTTTTCCCCCTCATTCCAGGTGGGATGGATGCATCCTCTGAGCATACTTCTCTGTCCCCATCATTGCATCCATCACCCTGTGTGGTCTCTCCCTGAGCACTCGACCTCCTCCTCATTTTTTTGAGTGGTTTCCTTCTCTGTGCCCCCGATTTCCAGCATGGCTCGGGCACAGAAAAGACACTTTTGCATTTGTTGGGTTGCCTGAAAAAAGAAGCAAATGCAGGTGCCCTGCCTGGAGTGAGGTCGGCCTTTCGCTGAGGATGGCCTGTCTTTCCCTGCATGCCCACCCGTTAAAGCACAGCCACAGCCCAGGCCGCCCGGCCCAGTACAGCTGCTGCATGCCCGCTGCCGGCCGCCTCTCCCAGTTGCCCGCTGCCACTGCGCAGGTGCCGGCCCACCATCCGGACACTGTTCCTGCAAGGTGACCTCCACGTGACTCTCCTTCCGGCTTTCCTCCCCAGATTCATCCTGAAGGGCTTCTCCCCAGATGCCAGAGACCTGTCTGCGAAAGAAACCAAGACACTGATGGCTGCTGGAGACAAGGATGGGGATGGCAAGATTGGGGTCGATGGTAAGTAGCCATGACCTGGGGCCAGAGCACATTGTGGATCTTGGAATGTTTAGATGCTAAGAGCTTGGAGCTATCTCTGTCACATGAAAGGGACAGGAGTGGTCTCCCACTCCCCAGGATTAGAAGGAAAAGGCAATGCATTAGGTCCAAGAGCTCTAGCCAGGCACCCACGCAAAATACCTGGTACATTTTTTTTTTTTCTGAATTTGAACAACCCGAAAGGAATAGATTCTTTTTCCCTCCCTACTATGTAAGGAATCAAGGAGAATTTGGGATTTTCCCTGAACTTTGCCTGCACTTGTACCTGGATTCTGGTACCGGCTCTGCCCAACTGGCTGTGTGACCTTGGGCCGTCTCTGTCCTTCTCTGGGCTCAGTCTCCCAACCGTAACCTGAAGAGATGAGGCCAACTGATCCCCAAGGACCCTGTGGGTTCTCATGTTTCTCAAATTCCAGGGATGGAAATTCCTTATCTTCTATCGTCCTCAGCATCTTGTCCTGGTATCCTATAACTTCGGGTTTCAAAAACCTGTTTGGGCTTCACCCAAATATACCCTTCCCGCATTGTAGGAGAGCCAGGAAAAACAGCCAGCTGGCAATCACCTGGGTATCAGGAAAAGGAGTATTGAACCCTGCCTTGCTTTGGGGGCTTTGCTTTCAGAACAAGGGAAGGGCTGGCGGTCCACCATCCCACATCCTTCTCCTTTCAGAAAGAACATTCACAGAACACACCGAAACAGCATTGTCTTTCTTAACATCCCAACAGCCTTGAGAATGATCTCAGTTTTGCAGATGGGGAAACTGAGGTGGAGGTGCTTAGCCTGTTCAAAGAGCTAGGACAGTGAGTGGGTGAGCCGGGATTTAGAATCACCCTTTCCAGCAAGTTGTGTCTCATCTTGTAATCATCCTTCTGGTCAACCTAAGAGAAAACTGTGTATGGGTTCTTGGCCTCATGGGCTCAAATCCCTACCACTTTCTGGCTGTGTGACTTTGGGCAACTCCAGTAACTACTCTGGGCTTCAGTTGTCTCATCTCTGAACTGAGGATAATGATAGTCCTTATCCCACGGGATTGTCGTGAGCATTAGATGTGTTCATGTGTAAAGGGTTTAGAATAGTGTCTGGCAGGAGTCAGTGCTGTATATGTGTTTGTTGCCTAAATTTTTAAAAATAGGGACTAAGTTGTCTTCATCCTTTTATATTCAGTATAGAGCCCACATCTCCCCCAAAGCAGGCACTTAAACATCATTGCCCGAGTGTAAAAACCAGCCCTCCATGCTCTGCTTCCTCTCTGTGCTTCCCCAGCTATGACCTTGGCCCTGGCCTCTCTCTACACCCAGTTCCCATGCCCGGCAAGTGAGGTGCACGGTTTAATCCCAAGACCTGGTTGGGCTCATCGTGAAAATTAAGTCGCTATTAACACAAAATTGCTCTGGGAAAGTTAAAAGGATTCTGAATGTGGGTGTACTTGATTAAAGTTTTATGCCCGAGACCAAAATGGAGAAACTTGGGCAAGGACAGGCAAACGAGTCCCCTGGCATTCCAGTGCCAGCTGTCTCTCCTGCGGCTTCGAAGGAGGGAGGTGATTTTAAAGGAGCCGGAGCAGAAAGTGCTGGAGAGAAATGGATGGCTGGTCTTGAGGGGTCCGGTGAGTGGCAAGTGGCACATCTCCCCATGCCCCTTCCTGAGACAGCTCCACCTGGGAATGGGCTTCCCACTGGGACCCCAACCCAAACCTCCAGACCTACTTCCCCTTTTTATTTGCAGCCAGTAGGCTGGAGCTGGGCAGGAAGCAGTAGGTGAGGTCTTCATGGATGGCTGCTCACTAGCAACCTACATGATAAAGAAAAACCAGGCCAGATCCTAGGCTGCTTCCCTCCCTCCCTCCCTGCCCATCTCCAGTCTTAAAGAGCTAACTCAACTCTTCCAACAGATCTAACAGACATTTCCTGAGTAGCAAGCCAGTGCCAGGCTGTCAGAGAGGGAAAGATGAATTCAACCCTATTCCCAGAGGCCCTGTTTCCTGGCTGGATGCCCCAGAGCAGAGGCCCAGCAGCCCTGAACCCCAGTTGCTCATCCATGAGCTGGGCATGACGATGCGTGGCTCACTGGCATCTGTGAGGTTCCACGACCCGAAGCATGTTAAGCGCAGCACCCAGCACATGGCAAGTTCCGGCCAGCAGCGGCTACGATGCTATTTCTATTCTAGCCGCAAGGTGCTTACAGTTCCACCTGTCTGTACACAAAGGAACGGCAACACCCGGGGGGTGCGGGGGACCCTTCTGGAGAGGGCGAGACAGCGGTGTGGAGGCATATGGGAGGCTGGGGACAGGAAGCTGCTGGCCGCAGGAGGGGGCCAGGGGTGTTCCTGGGAGAGCTCGGGGCAAGGTGTTGGTTTCAGCAAAGGCACAAGGCTGGGAAGTTTAGGGGTGTCTAGAAACGGGCAAGAGGGTTGTTTGGCTGGAGGAGGAAAAAGAAAGAGACTTGTTAGCAGTGTGGTAACACATGCCAAGCCCTGCCCGAGCATCACCTAGGACGGAGGACGGAGGATGGAGGATGGAGGGGCTGATGCAGAAGGAGCAGCGTCAGCGCCCTAGGCACACTGGATGCAAACCCAGGGGTGTCTGCCAGAGCTTTCCAGCTCAGGATGATCTGATGGGAGGTTTGGGGGTCCGGGCAGAATGAAATAGGGTGGGGCAGGAGAAGAAACGGGGCAGGGGGCAGATCCCCGGAGTCATCAGGGCCCCACATGGTACACTTTTGAGAATGGAAGATACAGATACCTCCCCCCTCGCCTCCACCCCAAACATGGTACTTTTTCTGGAGGGTGTCGGGAAGGATGGGGTGACGATGCCTGGTAGGCACTGAGATGGGAGACAGAGGACTTTGCAGTCCCCTGGGAAGTTCTGTTTCAGCCACGATGCTTTCCTGCCTGTTTCCTCTAAAGGCAAAGGGTTTCCAGCCCTGCCCAGCAGCAGGAGGATGCTTTCAACTCCTGGCGGGACCCGAGGCAAGTCACAGAACCCCATCTGACCTTCAGGTGCCTGATCTTTACAATCAGGAGCCAGATCACTAGCCAGTCACTGGGGACCCCGCCAGGTCTGGGATTCCAACAGATGCCCCAGTGAATAAACCTCTAGGCAGAGGACCAGCTGAGCCCGGGCCACCTCGAATAATGAGAGCAGTAACATCTAACTCCCGGAGCGCTTACTGTGTGCCAGGCCCCGTGCTCAGCATTTTACTCCCCCGATCTTCCTAGCTGTCTCTGAAGTGGATACTGTTACTATCCTCATTTTATAGACGAGGACACCGAGGCTTGGAGAGGCTAGGGCTTTGCCTAAACCTCATGTCTTAGAAGAGGCAAGGTCAGGATCTGAGCTCACGTGTGCTGGATCAAAGCATATGCCCTGTGCGTGCTCGGCTCATTCATGGAGTTCGGTGAGCACCTACCCTAAGATGACTTAATGTCCTGACTTATTGCCTGCTTCTCTCTCCCCCGCTGTGATGCCAGGTCCACAAAAGCAGGAATTTTGTCTTGTTCCATTCTGACCCCACCACCTGGAATAGGGCCTGGCACACAGAAGGGGCAGGAGGAAAGTTTGCTGAATGAATGAATGAATGAATGAATGAATGAATACAATGGCCAGCTCTGGGGATGCAGTGATGAGGAAGAGTGGTGTGTAGGGAGAGGTCTACAAGCAAAGGCTGGAGACCCTTGTGGGCTGGGGGCTTGCATGCAGCAGGTGTTGGGGGGTTCTAGAAGCAGCACCACCTTCATCTCCCACTGTTTGCCCTCTCAAGGTGAGTGATGCTTACCAGGTCCTTGAGAACCCCAGACTGAAGGGAGGAGATAGAGAGACAGAGTTCTAATAATAACCCTTTGCATTCCCGTCTCTGGGGCAACTACTTCCAGGAAGCCCAGACTTTTATAGATGTGGTCGATTGATTCTCGAAGTCCACCCTTGAGAGGCTGGTGCAGAGCTGGTAAAGGAGATTTTTAAGGTAGGAAAAGAGAAAGAAGCTGAACAGAGGTAGAAGGTGCCCCCAAACCCAGCCACAGTCGCAGAACCCAGGCACAAATGACAGGTGAGCCGGCTAAGGGAAGGGCTCCTTCTCCAGTGTTTGCCCTTCACCTTGGTGGATCTCACACTGGAGCCAATGTCAGAATCCCTGGAGGGCTTTTCACAACACACATGGCTGTGCCCGAACCCGAGTTTCTGATTCCTTAGGTCAGGAATGGGGCCCAAGTGTTCACGTTTCCACCAAGTTCCTTGGTGAGGCTGACCATACTCTGGTCCTAGAATAATAATCCTAGAAGATGGGTGCCATCACTCTTCTCCTTCTACAAATGAGGACACCAAGGCACTGAGGGGTTCAGTGTCCAGGCCCACTCAGTTGCAGGGCCAGGAAGGAGGCTCAGAGGTCCGGCCAGGACCCCCGAGGCCCCCCGGCCTCTCACACAGATGTGTCCCGGCCCAGGCTCTCCACTCACAGTGCCTGCCCAGGTGGAACGTGCAGGCTGACAGGACCGGCGGCTGCCACCCGTGTGGCATGTCCTGTGTGCCAGGCACTGCACCCCAGCCTTAGCTCGTAGAGCTGGTGTAGCCACACGACAGCTCCCAGCGCCACGAGATACACCCGCACCCTGCGGACCCGCAACGTGAGACTCGGAAGTGGGGCGACTTACCCAGGATGGCACGGCTAACCAGCATCCGGGCTCTCCAAACCCGACACTCTGACTCCGGGTGGCCCACTGCTCCCCACCGTGCTGCGGACGAGATCTGCACACCCTGTACACACACACACAGACGATCTGCACACCCTGCATACACACACGGGTAAGATCGGCACACCATACACACACACACGGGTAAGATCTGCACACCACACACACACACACACACACACACACACACACACATACGGACAAGATCTGCACACCCCGTACACACACACACAGACGATCTGCACACCCCGCATACACACACACGGGTAAGATCTGCATACCACACACACACACACACACGGACAAGATCTGCACACCCTGTACACACACACACG
>ML103833.1:487-24659 GCA_003697995.1 Taxidea taxus jeffersonii | reverse complement strand
ACACACACACACGGACAAGATCTGCACACCCTGTACACACACACACGGACAAGATCTGCACACCCCGTACACACACACACTCTCTCACGCTTTTTCTCATATATACACGCATATACTCTCTCACACAATCTTTCTCACAGACACACATTCCCTCATACACACTCACACACTCATACATACTCTCATACACACTCACATATTCCTAATCTCTCATACACACACCTTCACACACACACTCGTGCTCTCTCGCTCTCTCGCTCTCTCTCTCTCTCTCACACACACACACACACACACACACACACAGGATCCTTGTTACTGGTTCCCTGAAACCTGATTCCGGTGATGGGTCCTGTTTCCAAGGCTTCACCCTATTCCAGCCCAAGAGCCTGTGGTTTGCTTTTTGCTTCCGATGCTGAAAAATTTCATCATAATTATTGCTGGACCACCGCGATCTCCTCCACCCACATGCCTCAGGGCATTTGCCTTTTCTGCTTCCTTCTGGCGAAATCTGTTCCCTTTTAGCCTTAAGCAGCCCATTGAATGTGTCCGGCAGGCAAGGAGTGAGGGAGTAAGCCCTTGGGCCAAAACACCCGGAGTCAGGCTGAAAATCCAACCCACAGAATGCAGTGGTGTGGACAGCCAAGCCCTTTTCTCTCCCGAGGCAACCACCTCCTCATCCCAGAGTGGGGACAAAAATGCCCATCTCACAGGGCTGTTGCTTGCCTGAAGTGAGTGTTCTGGAAATGATTCCTTTCCTGCTATTTTACATGTGTGCTTTCTCCGAAGCCGCCTCGAAACCCCTGTGGAACACCAGTCCTCGAAGGAAAGGAAATGGGGTCTAAGATAGAGGACAGTGACAGGGACTGCAGGAGAGGGGATCCAGCCCTCCAGCCCCTGTGGGATTTGGCTGCTGGGGAAGGCGGGAGGAGCCTATAAGAGCCAGTCGCGGTCCTGGTGGCAGAGCCTTAAGGCGTACCGCATTTTGCCCCATCTCCCTGCGTCTTCACACCGGCCCCATGAGGCCGAGGGGACAGAGTCTGTGATCCCCACTGAGAGCTGTGGCAACTGAGGCCCGGTGGGAGCTGTGCCAGGGTCACACAGAAATCCTTGGCGGAAAGGAACCTGTGTCTCCTCACTCTGCCACTCCCTCCGCCGGCTTCGTGGAGACATTCAGGTTATAAATGGTTTCTGGGCTTAGCGAGATGCCGGCTTGAATCTGCGAGTGGACGGACGCTCCCTCACTCTGGCCTTGTGTGCAGCTAGATATGCCGGAGCAGAGGGAGAGGAAGCAGCGCTCTTAGAGAACTGCCTTCCTGTGAAGAGGAGCCGTGGGGAGAGAGGAGAGAAGACATCCCCCCTCCATCGATCCCTCTCCTGCTTCCGTGGGTCAGGGTGTGAGTTGGAACCCCACCTCTGAGACAGAGAGAGGGATGCACCCCAGGTGAGCCGTCCTGAGTTAGAATCTTCCTAGCTGAGTGACTCGTGGCCTCAGTTTCCCTGTTGGTAAACTGGGGACAAGAGAGCCAGGGCAGATGGAACAGGATGACACCCAGGGCAGGGCCTGGCACAGAGGGAGCCCCCAGGACTGTTTACGCTGCTCCGTGTGGCTGTCTGGCTTGACCCCAAATGACCCTACCTCCCGCTCCCTGGGGTGGGAAAGTGATCCCTGTTTGCAATACCAATTTATAAGGAACCCGGCCCAGGAGCTATTTAGAGACGAGGTGATAAACCGGGGGCCGGTGCCTCCGTCCTGGTCATCACGACAGAGGGAAGGGAAGACGGTTCCAGGCACTGACTCAATGTCTGTCTCAGATTCACTTGGGGCAGTCAGCATGTGCTGGTCTCACCTGTCAAGAGCTTCTAAATTTGTCCACTCCCCTCGGTGCTGGGACTGGGGCAGACCTAATTAGGCTAATTTCAGCTTCCTGTGTGAAGGGGAGGACTGAGCCCTCCCATCCCCCCCACCCTCTCCGCCCCACCCCAGGGGCCCCTCCAAGAGCCAGGGCAGGACTCTGGGTCCTGCCAGAGGAACACTGGCCCTCGCATCCTCACGGGGAGCCTTGATTTAGATGCGATCCTGCTGTATGCCGGGCCCCCCTGCGCCCAGTGCTTCTCATCCGGGTACCTCATGCGGTCCTCTCCAGAGCCCTATCCCCATTTTACAGACTCGGAAGCTGAGGTTCAGAGGCTGAGTTTCCATGGATGGGCAAGCGGGAGCTGGGGGCCTAACTCAATGGGTTAGATGGTGCCAGAAACTTGGGGCACGTCAGCTGCCTGCTCTTTAGGCACCCCTACCCCCCACCCTCACTGCTCACATCCTCCCTGTCCTTGTCTCCGGGATTTCTGTGGACATTTTGAAGCTCCAACCTGTGTCGGTTGGAGGGGAGCTCTAAGGGAGAGGGAACTAAAACTTACGGACCAGGCATCTTTCTGCCTTTGCTCGGTTGGCCTTCCCAACAGCTGGGCAAGCAGACGTTATCACGCCCCCTTCACAAAGGAGAGTGAAGTGGTGAGTGGAGGTCACCTGCCAGGAAGCGAAGGAACAAGAATCAGACCGAGCTTCAGGTGCCAGGTGGGGACAGGAAATGGTGGCGGGGGGGGGGGGGGGGGGGCAGGGGCGGTAAGAGCTCCGGTGCAGGATAGTAAATGTCATTGTGCCGGTTGCCAGGCCTTCATTTGCTCTGTGCGGGGCAGCACACAGGCATTTCCTAGGCTTGGTTTCACATAGTTTTAGCTGTAGAACAGCTTTTTTTTTAAGATTTTATTTATTTATTCGACAGAGAGATAGAGCCAGAGTACAAGCAGGAGGAGCGGCAGAGGGAGAAGGAAAAGCAGACTCTCCACCGAGCAGGGAGCCTTATGCGGGGCTCGATCCTAGGACCCTGGGATCATGACCCGAGCCGAAGGCAGATGCTTAATGGACTGAGCCACCGGGGCGCCCCAAGTAGAAGCATCTTGATAACAATAGCTACAAAATGCTGAGTGCTGGCTACGTGTCAGGCCTGGGGCAAGAGCTTTAGTGCAGGTTCCTTTGAATGAGTCAGAGAGCTCCATTTTACAGGTGGGGAAACTAAGGCACGGTGTGGTGAAGTAGCTCTAGTCCAAGGTCATGGAAGCAAAAATGGGAGTTGGGAGCTGACTCCCAGAGCCCTTGCTCCAGGCACTGTGGGAGAGCTGGCAGGGCATCTTCTAGACCCGACCTTGCACAGAGGAGAAGAGCAAGACGTGGGCAGGAGGCAGAACCAAGGTCCGCACCCCGTCCCCGTTCCGCATCCCAGCATCCTACCGCCAAATCAGGTGACCTAGACTTTGCAGGACTTTGTATGTCTGCTCATTTGTTTTTCTTTAAGGAGAAACCTAACATTGTAGAGGAGACTCCCCCTTCCCCGTAAGAGGGCTGTTTGTTAATTGGCTGATTGCTAAGAACTCTGCCCTGGGGGCACCTACGAAAGGTCCAGAAGAGGTGACCCCTGCCCTCAATTTGTCTACAAAATGCCCTGCTCCAGCTTCTGGGAGGATAAAATTAGAAGGCAGTGTTCTCTGCAAAAGCCAGGGCCCATGGCCTTTGTGACGTCCTGCCCACTTCAGGGTAGACCCCAGGGTGGGCAGAGGGGTCTGTCTTCAGAGGCTTTTGAAAAGCCCACGGGTCCATGGTACCTCCCAGGCAGGCTCCAGAAGGTCTGACCTTCTGCCCTTGGAACATCCCTCTATTGGCATTCCTTGGTCCCCTTTGTGCTGATCACACCAAATGCCATCATCTAGCGTGAAGGTGGTGAAATGGCTCTTTGCTGATGAGCAGCCCCAGGACCGTGATCTCTAGGGGGAGGCTGAGGGAGGCCAGTGCAGGTGGGGAAACTGTAAGGACCAACTTTCCCTCTCGACAATCTCTTCGTGAGCTGGCACTGGCAGACAGACTCATATCTCCTTTATCCCGGCGCAGAGCGAACTCTGTGCCCGAGGACAGGCTACATCGGCCCTGGCCAGTTTTCCAGATTCAATGGCAGGTGGAGAGTTCCTGCCGTACCCAGCCTGGGATCCCAGCCCCATCAGGAATGGCCTCTCCACACTCATGCAGGGGGTGCACCCAGGACACCGGCCAACTCGTTCTTCTGTCTCTTATTTTCTGCATGACCTTGACGCTTCACGTCCCTAGGCCTTCTGTTTCTCCATCTGCAACATGGGAATCACCACCCAATGTGAGAATTATATGAGGCTAGTCGGAATTTGTTGAACCCCACGGAGGACTCATGAGCTGTCCGTCCATCTGTCTGTCTGTCCATCCATTTGTTTATTAGCACCAGGTTCTACTCTGTTGCTAGGACAGTGGCGGACAAGTTGGGGCTCCCTGCCCTCCTGGGGTTTACGTTCTAGTAAAGGGGAGACCAACAAAAGGAAGTCAGTCCATAAATAAGCTCATTTCAGAGAGTGCTAAGGACCATGAAGTAAATAAAACGGGGGTAAGGTGACAGAGTCGTGGAGGGTGGGGATATTTGAGCTGGCTCATGGGTCACTCTATACCTAGGTCAAAGTAGGTCGGAAAGCTCCGGGGTGAAGAAGGGAGCCTTAAAGCAGAAGCTTGACTCACGTCTGCTCTGTGATCTTGGGCAAGCTACTTAGCTCTCTTGGGCCTCAGTTTCCCCATCTGTAAAATGCAGACGAAAGCCTCTCTCCCATGGAGGAGTCATGAGAATTTAATGAGATTATATATATGTGTGTGTGTATATATATATATAATGTGTAAAATGCTTCTCATTTGGCATTCAATAAATAAGAATTCCTAAATTCTATAAAAATGGACAGTATTGATGAGAGACCTCTCCGAAGAACAGCCTACCTCACCGAGGGGCTGTAGGGTCACAGGAGCTCCTGGCTGAGGAACCAGACGCTGTGTCCCTGGCCCCTGGGAGGGATTTGTGGAGTATTCGGTTTGGGCTCCATCCCTGCCCCTCACTGTTACCACTCCACCTGTGGCCCCGTGGGTGTTCGGGACCAGCTAGAGGACCTTCTCTCTCTGCCACCTTGAGTCGATACCTAGGTCCCCACATCCAGGTCACTTGCCTTTCCTGCCCTCTGGGGACAGCCTGGGGACAGGAGAGGGTGGTGTCCACTTCCCAGCTCACACCCCAGGAAGAGGAGGAGCCTGGGGATATGCCCCTCTGCCTGGCAGGGATCCCACCTGTTAACTCCATGGTGGGAGCCTGTGTTTGGCTTGGTTGATGTTAGTTTTTTCACTTTTTTATTTGAAAATGACGTTCGCTTTACAGAAGAGCCGCAACGACAGCACAGTGGCTTCTGTATACCCCACACACAGCGTCCCCCAGGGCCACCACTGCATGTGACCGTGGCACAGGAGGAATACTACGAGGTCGCACGGGATCTGGGGCGGGGGACATATATGTGCTTCATTCAGAATCTGGGGAGGGCAGTGCTCACCTTAAGGAGCCCCAGTCCTTCTGGTGGCCTTTCTGAGGCCACTTCATACTCTGTTTTCACGGGTCTCTCCCAAGGAATTGCTACTGCCCCCCCCCCACCTCAGCTCCCCTGACAGACACCCAGACCCACACCCAGAGAGGCATATTACCCAGCAAACATGCCAGGCAGGGCCTGGACCCCTAACTTTCAATGCTTTCCAGATGCAGTGGGGACTTACCTGGGGCCCCACACTCTCTGGCAGGCTGGGGACACAGCTTCTCAGAGAGCATTGTGCCAGAGGGTGGCAAACTCCCCCTTGTCCTCTCTGGTCTCCTGGAGAGAAAAACAACAGGGCAGGCATTCCCTGGGCCCCCTTTACCCAAAGAACGGTCTCAGAAGACCCCATTGCTTAGCGGTAGCCCCTGTGACTGTGGCAGCAAGGACCCTGCCATTAGGAGGACCTAGGGAACAGGGGCAGAGGAGCTCACTGTGGGGGTGGGGGGATGGGGGGGCAAGGACCTCCTGTGCACCAGTGCCTTGCTTCTGACTATCTTCCAATTCAAGAGGCAGCGCTGACTTTTCTTCCTTTTACAGATGATGACAGTGAGGCTCAGAGAGGCCAGGGGCTTTGTCTGAGGTCACACAGCCCAAAAGTGGTGGAGCCGGACTTGGGGTCCCAGGCCTGTTTGGAGCACCAGCCCTATCAGGCAGGACACCAGCCCAGCATGGCTACTGGGTTCTTCCCAAATCCGCCCCCTTGTTTCCTGCCTTCTGAGCCTGCTCCATGAAAAGCCACCTGTGATCCCTTGCCCACCATCTGCTTTCTCCTGTGGGCTCCTGCGCCCTCTCACAGGACTCTATCCAAAGCCACCTTCCGTCTGAAGTTTTGGTCACCTTAAGGAGAGGTGCGCCTCTTCTCCCTGTGACAGTGAAGTCTCTGGGCCTTCCATCCATTCATGAACACTCATGGCCCCTCAGTGTCAGGCTTGGAGGCAGGTGGTGGGATGGAGCAGGAAAGAAGGGGAGTGGGCTCTCTCCAGAGAGACATGTTTATGTCCCAGTGGGACAGGCAGATAACAAATGAATAAGCAAGAACACACTCAAAAGGATTTCGAGAGTGGTAAGTGCTATGACTAGAATAAAAACTGATGACAACAAAAAGGATCCCAGTAGGGGAGGGTTACTACTGTCACCAGAGAGGTCAGAAAAGGCCTCAGGGGAGCGACATCGGAGCTGGGACCTGGTGAGTGAGAAGAAGGTAGCCGTGAGGAGTCTGAGAGCACACCAGGCCGAGAGAACAGCAGGTGCAAAGATCCTGAGGTGGGAATGGGCTCGGCCACTGGAGATTCAGACAGAAGGCCAGCAGCATGGAGCCTGTCCTGCCAACGACTGTCTCTTCCCTGATTAGGCCAGAAGCTCCTTCAGGGCAGAGATCATCTTCAGCTCCCCTGTGTTCCCCTTACCAAAGCGCAGCCATCCCTTTGTTCATGTAGGTAGAGTGGGATTCAGTAGAGGGACACGGGATCTCCCCCTAGTGCTGTCAGCAATCCCTGACATCAGTTCATATCCAATGAAGTGGGGCAGGGAGATGCTCCTGGGGTGGGAGGGGCAAGGCTTGTAGAGAGACCCTGACCCCAGGGCTTGAGTCCCAGCTCAGCCCCTTAGGGCCCCAGAGGCTCTGAAAAGTCACTTCTCCTCTCTGGGCCTTGGTGTCCCCTTCTGTAAAATGGGACTAGCTCCCAGGTTCCTGAGGGATGGGCAGGACTCCATGAGCAGCTGTGTGAGACCGGGCCTGGCTCACTTTGAGCACCTGCACTCCCTCACCTGTCTGACCTGCGTGGAGATGTCACTTGCTCTGGTCTCCTCCAGAATCCTGCTCAGCCCCCAGAGGAGGAAGAACGCACAGTGGTCCTTGAACCAAGCTGCTCACCAGAATCCCCTTTGAACAGCCAAAAGAACTCCTCCCTTACCCGGGGCCTCCTAAGTCACAAATCCTAGGGCAAGGGCCTGGCCTTCTGTGTCTTCTTGGGATTCTGCTGGTGATCCTGGTAGGCAGCGGGGGAAGAACTAGACAAGGAGCTAAGGAAGAGCTCCGGGCCCCAAGAGGCTCCAACAGACCTGGGTCTAAGCCCTGGCTCTGCTCGTTACTAGCTGTGTGACTCCGTAAAGACGGCTGGACTCTGAGCCTCAGCTTCCTCATCTGTAGAATGGGAATGAAGACAATGTGCACATCACGGGACCATTGTCAGAGTCAGACAAGATCTTGAATATCAAGTGCTTAGAATAGCTCCTGGCGTGGGGTAAACCGTCAGATGCCTGCCACTGTTATCATTATTAGGAATTTGCGGGTGGCAGGACATCATGAAGCAAGAGAGGTGGCGGGCTCGCTAAGAGAACACTTCTCTGGATGGGCACCGAGTGGGATACAGAAGGTAGTAGATGGAATCACTATGCTGCACACCTAACATGAATATAACCCTGTGTATCACTACATTGGAATCAAAATGTTTAAAAGGCAAAACAAAAGAGAGAGTAGGCTCACCATTTCCCGTTCGTTCGTTCATTCATTCATGCATTCATTCCTGCCCATACTCACTTAGGTCTGCAGCAGGTGGGAGCACCAACAGGAGGCACCGTGTGGGGCCCAGCGGTCAGGCCGTGGTGAGTCCTCCCACGCTGTCCTCCTCTGACTCACCTCTCTGTCCTCTTCTTTTGCAGAATTCTCCTCTCTGGTGGCCGAAAGCTAAGAGGCTGTGACTTCCCCTGGTCTTCCACCCCTCTGCCCCAAACACCCAATGTCAGCCCCTCTTGCTGCCCTCCTGCACTTCTGTTCAGTGTGTTTATGTTATTTTTTACTCCTCCCATCCCCTGTGGCCCCCAAATGACATCATTCTTCTGAAAAATGCTGGTGAAACAATAAAGGCTGAACCAATCGGATTCTGCTGCTCGGGAGGCCCCAGGTCTGGTGGGTCAGGGGGCTTGCCTTGGCTTTCCATGCCTGTGCAGGGGTGGTGCAGGATTTAGACTGTAAAGATAGGATGGGAGGGAAATTTCCTGAGCCCTCCTCTGCCTGTGGTCCTGAGAATGGTACCTTGCGTGGGTTACCCATTAATCCTTGAAACCACCCATAAGGTAGGTGATGAAACTCCCATTTTACAGATACAGAAATCAAGTCTTAGCAAGGAAAGTGATGTGTGTAAACCCACACAGCCAGGACTTACGGATGGATGGAGGGAGGGAGGAATGGACAGCCATGAAGACTCTTTATTACAAATGACGGAAGCCCGATCCAGAGTAACTTAAGCGAAAAAGGAAAAAGAAAAAAACATACAAAGATTTGGTTATGCCTAAATAGTCCAGGGATATGCCTTCAGGAACGGTTGGATCAAGGGACTCAAGTAATATCTCTTCTTCCCACATTTCTGAGCACTGTGTTCCTTTGTGCTAGATTCATTGTCAGACAGGCGCTCCCTCATGACGGCAAGATTCCTCCAGCAGCCCAAAGCCAGTAAAAAGAAGAACTTCTCTCTTCCAATCCCTCCATCAAGAAGACCCCAAATTTAGTTCCATTAATACCAATAGCTAATATTTATTGTGTACTTCCTTTGTGCTGAACCCTTTCCATGATTCCATCTGAATAACGAACCTATAAGTGAGGGCTATCACTGTCTCTCCTTTGTACAGATGAAGAAACATGGGCCCAAGGAAGCTCTACGTTTGCCCCAAATTGCTGTCTAAGTAGTGGAGCCGCCAGGGTCCCCAACCCTGGCAGCCACCTCCAGAGCCTGCATCCCTCCCTAAACCAGTCACTGTGACCCAAAGCCTGGGGGCCCTGATTGGCATGTCCCAGATGAAGTCCATCTGTGAAGACAGGTGGGCTCGGGCCCACAGAAGGCTCAGGGCCTGATACTTGGAGAGAGGTGTCCTAGCAGAAGTCAGGAGTGGGAACGGCCACATTCCTGCAGGATGCCTTCTGCTCTTTCCCATGACAGCCTTGGGGAGGGAACTGGTGTGTTCTCCTCTCTCGTGTCGGGTTTCCAGACCCCGTACCCAGCTGTGTCGCCGGACCCTTCCCCTGGGCCCTGTCCTGTCGTCATGGGCGGGGCTAGCAGGGAAGGCCCTCACTGAGGGCAAGGCCAGGGCAGGGGGCCCCATCCGGGCTCAGGCTAAGGAGCAGGGATGGACAGGCTGCCACCCACCGCAGGGCAGAGTAAGCTGACTCAGGCTTAGGAGGGGACGCGGGACCAGAACTAGGAAGTGGGCCAAAGCAGCAAGGTCTGAAGGGCCACCCCTCCAGGGGCCCAACCAGGTGTGCTCCAAAGGGGCAGGTAGGCCCAACACGGGAGTTGAGGACGGGGGAAGATGAAAAGGGGACATATGCTGGGCCGGGCCGTGTGTCACGCAGGAGTCGGGGCTGGGCTGGTGAGCTGCGGCGTCTCCCCGGAAACCAGAGCAGGGCCCTTCGAGGACGGGCAGGTCAGGGACAGTGCTGCCCACTGCGGCCCACTGGCCTGAGGTGGCTTTCAGTGCTTCTCACTACACCCGAGTGACAGCCCGCACATCACAATACAGACTCAGGGCAGCACGTGGCCCAGCTGAGCAAGTCTGAGAGCAGGGCTGTTCGACCTCTAAGGGGACACAGGACATTGGCTCGAGGACCCTCCATTCGGAAAGGATTTGTCTGAGACGTGGGCAGGACCAGGAGGAAATGGCCTCCCTGAGTGGGGGGTACATTTGGGGAGGGGGGTAGGGAGTACAGTGGCATGTGTGTGGGGGCAATGACAAGTGACACCACACCGGCCAGCAGTCACCAAGCCTTCTCTTGCCTCCTATTACACAGCTCATGATTTCGTCCATCCCCTCACCCTTGCCACCACTGCCTGAAGCCAAGCCCGGTCACAGGGCCGGGCAGGGGGCCCCTCCACCAAGCCCTGTGCCCAGGGTCTCACATTCGTGAAAAGCCTCCAGTTCAAACCTGGGGCCTCTCTCCGAATGAGGCCATACGCCCCGTCACTGTTAGTAACCACCTGGAACTCGGCTGGCTCTAAGCCAGCTCTCAGAGCTGCTGGTCTCAGCTCCCCTGTCCCCTGGCGCCTGCCACAGTGGCTTCCTAGCCCGTGTCCTGGCCTCCGCTCCCCTCCCCAACCCATTCTCTGCCCACAACCCCCAACCGTTCTTTCTGAAGCAGATCAAATCATATTGTTCTGCCTAAAACTGTCCTGTGACTGCCCCATTCACAGACTAGGACCCCAAATCCAAGCACAGCCTTTCCTGCCCAAGTACAGCCCCCTCTCTCCCCCTTCCCCATCTCTGCCTTCTCCCTCAGTCCCCCACTGCTCCCTACCAAGCTGCTCCCTCAGCCTGGACCATTCTGCGCTTCCCGCCACTTTCCCTGCCCCAGTCTTATTCCTTTCGGGAACCCCCTCCCCTGGGTAGACACCCCAGCAGGGGCTGGAGCATCTGAACTTCTCCTGCAGGTGAAATGGGGAAAACAGGTGTGAGCACCTAATTCACACCCTTGTCTCTCAGAGATCATAAGATGCCCAGGGCCGTGTCCATGGGGTTCCTGGCTGGATTCTAGGGCCTAAGGCACAAAAAGGTGCCATGATGCCGATGTGGCCACAGATGACTGGCTAAAGGCCACAAGCGCAGAGCAGAACAAGGACCTGACCCCAGCCTCCTGCTTCCCCACCCTGCCTCAGTGTCTCCCGCATAGAGATCTTCCACCCCAGCAAGGAGAGGGGCACAGGGGACGTCCTCCTAGCCCAGCATCCACCAGCCTCCAGCCAGAATCACACTGACACCTGGTCACCCTCTCTTTGCCCATAGGCTCAAAGTAATTCCGCCTTGTTTCTTCCTTGTTATGCTCACTCCTTATCTCCATCTCCCTTCTGTCCTGGAGAGGCTGGGGACCTGGAGGGAGGGAGCTCAGGACTGGGAGAAGGAGCCTGAGTGGCCTTTGATAAGAGCTGGAAGCAGCCTGCATGCGGGCAGAGGGCCCAATGATGGATTGAATGTCCTAGAGCTTAGAGAACACGCAGATAAGGGAGGAGAGGGAGCAGGAAGGGTCAGAGATGGGGAAGGCAGGGTGGGAAAAGTCGGGGCCTCAGACTATCTCTTCTTCCAAATCTGCCTCTTCCTCCTCTGAAGACCTACTATGTGCCAGACGTTTTTGTAAATACCACCTCTTAATCCCCACCAGAACTCTCCAAGGAAGGGAGCAATTTCTGTTTTACAGGTGAAAAAAAGAACTTGCCCAAATTACGCAACTAATAAAACCGAAAATAACAAACATTGACGCACAGTCAACGAGTAATTTTTGCATGACTGACTTGTAGCCGCCCCAACTAAGCATTTTAGAAGCATTACCTCGTGGGATCATCACAGTAACTGCTGGACCTTTTCCAAAATTCGGCCTCCTCCGGCTCTGCCTGCCCTAGTGAAGACCCCCCACCTCCATCCAGTGTCTCTGCCGCCGCTCCACAGGGACAATTAGCCTGGAAAGATTTGAGTTGGTTGAACCTACTAGTCCAGTTTATGGAAGAATCAGGAGGCCGTTTGTGAGAGGCTCAGCATGTGGGACAGAAGTCCAGTGCCCTCTGACTCTGTACCCTCCTCCTTCTGTCCGGCCAGAGAAAGGCCTGCACAGCCAGTCGGGGCCCCAAACCATGTCCAAAGTGCTCTCACCTGACTTACCGCTGTTTCTGTTCTTCCTATACCGTCCCAGAGAAGTGGTAGAAGAAGTCGCCACATTTGGGGTTTTGTTTTTTTAAAGATTTTATTTATTTATTTGTCAGAAAGAGTGAGCACAGGCAGACAGAGAGGCAGGCAGAGAGAGAGGAGGAAGCAGGCTCCCTGCAGAGCAAGGAGCCCGATGCAGGACTTGATCCCAGGACGCTGGGATCATGACCTGAGCCAAAGGCAGCCGCTTAACCAACTGAGCCACCCAGGCGTCCCCACATTTGGGGTTTTATGGCCAGATTTGGGGCTTCTAAGGGTACCCTCATCACGGCCATTATGCAGATCAGAACATGGAGCCTAAGTAGCTTAGCCGAAACTCTAGATCACATTTGCTGGACCCTCTCTTTGCCTGGTGAGGGTTAGAGCCAGGATTCAAAGTATGAGGAGCCTGGATTCAGAGTCCACATTCTCCTCCTATTTACCCTACCTCCTCAGGCTGAAGAAGTCTCTCCTACTCAGGGAGGACAGCCTTTTCATTCTGTTCAGGCCTTCAACTGATTGGATGAGGCCCACCCTCATTAGGCAAGGCGATCTGTTTTACTCAGTCCATTGATTCAAATGTACTGTCATTGCAGAAACACCCAGAATAATGCTTGGCCCAATATCTGGGCACCAAATATCTGAGCCAGTGAAGTTGACACATAAAATTAACCATCACAAAAACCCCAATTTAAAAACAAACAAATGACTTGAAAGACATTTCTCTGAAGAATATATACATCAATGGGCAAAAGCACGGGCAAGACGCTCAACATCATTGGTTGTTAAGGAGATGGAAAATCAAAACACACTGAGAAACCACTTCATACCTCCTAGGATGGCTTTAATCAAGAAAATGAAAATATTATTATTGGCAGGGATGTGGAGAAGTTAATACTCTCATCTATTGATTGTGAGAGCATAAGATGGTATAGTCATTATGGAAAACAACATGGCGCCTCCTTGTAACGTTCAACGTAGCATTTCCATACGCCCCAGAAATCCACTCCCGGGTATAGATCCAAGAGAAATGAGAGTACGTGTCCAAACAGACACGGGTATACAAGTGTTCCCAGCTGCTCTGTTTGTAACAGCCAAGAGGTGAAAACAACCCAAAGGCTCATCAGTGAATGAACAGATCATCAGGACGCAGTCCATCCATACAATGGCATGGTACTCAGCCGTGGAAGAGAAGAGAGCACCGACCCGCGCCACAGCCGGGAGGTACCTTGCACCCGTGATGCTCAGTGAAGGAAGCCAGATGCACAGCGTCCTTCTCTACGAGAGATGCAGAACAAACATATCCATACGGATAAAAGCAGACTAGAGGTTGCCCAGGGAATGGATGGAAAAGGGGAATGGATCGGGGGTGTTCTTTTGCAGGAATGGGAAAATTCTGAAACCAGGGAGAGGCGGTCGTTGCACAAGATTGGGAATGCACTAGACGCCACTGAACCCTTCTCTCTATGCGGATCCTTGTATGTCGTGTGAATTTCACCTCAATCCTCATCACCACCCAGCTTCCCCATTCGGTTGCGAGGTTTCCCGAGAGCTGGAGACATGTGTACTTCACTCACCGCTGTGACCCCCAGCACCAGACACAGTTCCTGGCACGAAGGAGGGGCTTAATATATCCTAGTGGGGGAAATAAACGTGAAACCAAAGAAGAACATTCCCAAGGAAGCAAGAAAGCAAAGCATCAACATACAGAGGAGTTAAGCTTTCCCATAATCGAAGGCAGGAGTGTAGCCTGAACAGGGATCGTGTTTATTTTGTGTGATTCCGCAGGTACAAAATCAGGACCGACTAGGGGGATTCATGAAGCCTAAACCTCAAGAAGCCTAGCTACCCCCTGAGCTCCTGGGGACGACACAGGCTATGCCTTGAGGCAGTAAGCCTCCTGTCATGACAGGCATGCAAACAGAGACAAGGGGACTTGTTGAGAAAACTCGTGCATCAGCAGGCGGGTTCCCTTGGACAGGGAGTCCCTTCCAGCTTGGAGATACTGTGACCTGGGCCGACTCACAGGCCATTACAAATCCCACTGGCTGCTCCCTACGTTACTGAATCTATCACTCTCCAGATAGCCGCTGAGCACAGATGTCACCCAAACACAGACCCAAAGAGGGTGCCTTGTCCTAAAAAGGCAGAGAGGTTTCCAGGTCATTCTTTCTATTTTCTCCATCCTGACCCAGCCCAGTGTTCAGAATGCCACCTTGGGAAAGCCATGTGCTGGTGTCACCAGGTTCAAAGGAGACTGCTTTGCATTTGATGTCCTCCTGTAGGCTTCTGCTGTCCCCTTGGTGTGCTCACCACCTCCTGGTCCCTGTGCGAACTCCTTTAGGCAGCATCGCCACCAGCGGCGGCTCCTGCCATGTCTGACGCCGCTCTGCTCCACAGGGTTCCCCGGAATGCCCACATCCTGGCCCTGCTCACCCCTAGTGGCAGGCCCTGGTGTCCAGAAAGGAGCTGTTATGACACCAGGAGGGGCAAGGCTGGGAAAAGTCGGCAGATCCAAAAAGAAACTGGGGGGTGTCCTTTAAGCTGGACATTGTGGATATTCTATAATAACATGCAGAAGATCTGTGATGTGAATTTTAATTGTCTCTAGGTGACATATTATATTGTTATGTTATGTTATGTTATGTTATATTGTGATTTGTCTATTAATCCCTAATTCTCACCTCCTTCTTCCTACCACAATCCCATATGTGGGCAGGATAACCATGTGCCCTGAGAAAGAAGCCAGAACAGGAACATGGTTTTGGCCCATGAGATATAAACCTACATCCCTGAATGGGGTTTGCAGAGAAGCTTCTGGAGAAGCAGACCCCTTGGTCTTTGGCCTTCGCCCTCCTCCTTCACCCTGTCTGGGATGCAGCCCTGGTGCCCAAAGACGGAGCTGCCTTCCTACAGCCATAGAGATGGAAGACACGCTGGGACATGTCATCGGGACACTGGGAGAAGCCCAGTCCCCAAGGTCTCCTGGAAGCTCCCAAGCTCAGAAGGGTTCTGACGACAGCACAACAAGCCCTTGGCGGATTGAGTTGCTGGGGTTAGAACATAAAACAAACGGAATTCTAACCCATTAGCAGGCATTAAAGCAAACGCAGAAAGTGTAGTGTAGCGGGTTGAACAGATCGTCCCCTCGTAGCCTCAGAATGTGAGCTTATCTGGAATTTCTGCGGAGGTAATCAAGGTGCGGATCTCAGGCTGAGACCCTCCTGGATTAGCGTGGGCCCTGCCTCCAGGGACGGGTATCATCAGAACAGACAGAAACAGAGAAGACACCGAGGGAAGAAAGGACACGTGAAGGAGGCCGGGGTGGGAGTGATGCAGCCACAAGCCCGTGAGCACCGGGAACCAGCAGAAGCTGCCAAAGGCGAGGAAGGCCTCTCTCCCAGGGCCTTCTGGAGGAGCATGGGCTGCCGACACCTGACTTCAGACTCTGGCTTCCAGAACCATGAGGGAATACCTTCCTCTCATTTTTAAATCACCAAATTTGTAGCCCTTTGTTATGGTAACCCGAGGACGCTAAGACATGCAGAAAAGCAGGAGAGGCCACAGCTAAGCCCGGCATCTGAAGGATGCAGGGATTGTTTGGTTAAGAGGAGAACGATCGGGGTGGCTCAGTTGGGTAAGCAGCTGCCTTCTGCTCAGGTCATGATCCCATCGAGTCCCACATCGGGCTCCTTGCTCGCCAGGGAGCCTGCTTCTCCCTCTACCTCTGCCTGCCACTCTGCCTGTGCTCGCCCTCTCTCTGACAAATTAAAAAAAAAAAAAAAAAACTTAAAAAAAAAAAAAGAAGAGCGACAGAGTGTTGGTGTCGGGGCCCATCTGGTTTATCTGCCCCCCAAGCCCGAGCTCAGATCCACTAAACTCTGCTGCTCTGTGCAGTGATCTGCCCAACAGCCCCAAGTGCATCCACGCTAGGGAACCCAGATCCACAAGTAGCCAGCTATCTGCAGCCCGCAGCAGGATGCGGGAGCGCAGCTTCCTCCTCTGACCGGGGAGGCTCTCGAATGTCCTGCTGTGAAAGCAGAGACGGTTCTAACGTTTTCTGTGTTCACCACGGTGCCCGCGGCACCGAGCTGGCCGTGGTCCAGCAAGACGCCTGTGCCTCTATTACCACTCAGCGTCCCCAGGTCTCAGGCCACTTGTCACCCAAGGCTCACATCTGTTCGCTCTCGAGCAGTGAGCAGAGGGCAATCATTTCAGCAGAGTGCTTCTCAGACAATCCCGGGGATGGCCGCGAAGGCTGGGGGGTGAGCCAGCGCCAGATGAGAAATGGCTATGGCCCAGCAGTTTTGTAAAATTCAAAGCTTTCTGCTGGAGCAGAGGGTCAGGGATTGGGAAGGTTTCTTGCGTAATCATCACAAAAACGCCACCTTGTCAGCACGGCCAGAAAGATGGTCATGGGTGGCTGGTCCGCTCCGGGAGCCAGCCCTCCCTCTCTCTGCTTCCGAGTGTGAATAACACAGAGGGAGTGGAGCCGGTTCTCCCGCGACCATACACTGCTTCCACGGGCACTTCATTTTCAGCTAAAGGAAACTGTCTTTGTGTCTTGGGTTTCTTGCAAGGAGAGTTTCTTATCTCCCCACAGAGGGTAGGAATACATCTAAGTCATTCATTCGTTCGTTCATTCATTCATTCATTAACAGCGTGCTCTCGAGTAGCAATAACCACTAGCAGCTGCTGAGCGTTTGCTCTGTGACCATATCATGTGTTTTGTCTGCATCGCCTCATTTAAGGCACTTTTAAGCCCTCTAAGGTCGGTCATTTATCCCATTTTACAGATAGGGAAACAGAGCCTCAGCCAACCTCATTAGCTCTCCCAAAGCCAGCCAGCCAGCAGGGAGGGGAGCAGGATTTGGAGAAAAGCGATGTGAATTCTAATCCCACGCTCCCTTCTTATTAGCCACGATGTACAAAACACATTAGTTAATCCATGGAACTGAGCCTCAGTCTCCCCCTCCGGAAACTGGACGTGCTGACGACTGAAGTCTGAGAGGACAGGAGAGGGCCACCAGAGAGGTAAGGGGCCAGTACTCTGAGGGACGACTGCACACATCCCGGTATCTGCTTCTCAGTCTGTCTATCCCAAAACCGGTTTTCTTCGCCCCCACAATCTTTGCCGCCCCTCCCCCACAACAAAGCTTAAATTTGTGAGAGTTTAAGAATCTTTCCTTGCAAGCAGGGCGTCTGAACTCTCTTTCGGGATACAGGGCTTGGGGGGGATGGCATTGGTGGATCAGAGACATCCTTCTGTTCAGAGTCGGCCTCTTAATCTACATCTGCTGACTTCAGCGTCTGTCCTCCTGCCCTTCTGGCACCTGTGGGAACCGCGTGCGCCCACATTTGGGCACGCAGCCCGCACTGGTGGCCAGTCGAGGGGCTCTGTGCTGCTGTGTCTCGCTAGCTCCCTTTCCTGCCATGGAGGAGGCCTGCTATCCAAGCAATCGCACACATTGACAGACCCTGGGGCCTCAGGAAATGGCCCAGAGGCAGCCCAGCCAGGTAACTGCTCGGCCAGTCTCTCTGTCTCTGCAGGTCCATTTGGAAAAGGCCTCTCAGCTTCTCACTCCGAATGGCTATCAGGTGCTTTCACAACCTATCCGCAGGCTTCCAGACTCCAACTCCGGCATGCTACATTCAGGGGCCAACGACACACTCCCAGAACACTCAGAACAGGGGGCCAGGAACCAACCTCTGGATGGAGCCCATCATAGTAATGGGGACAGCTCTGACCTTTGCCCAGCACTTGACAGTCTGCACGGCCTATCCTGGACAACATTTTGACCCTCATAATAACTCTCTGAGAGAGCGAGCAGGGGCGTGATTATCCCCAAGTCCCTTGTGTCGGGCAGCCTGTCGTGGACAGGAAGTCACAGCCCAGGTGCAGACATCAAGGAGGGCCCGGAGGGCAGGGAGGCCGAGGAGGAAACCTTGGGGTCTACCATTTCAGGAGCAGCGAGCGCAGTAGCCTCCAATGCATTGGAGAAAGAGCAGCCAAGGGGCTCAGGAGAAGAACCAGAGAAAGGGGAAGAGAGCAAGGAAGAGAGAAGAAGGCCAAGAGAGACGAGAGGCTGGCCTTGCCAGCTTGGCAGAGATGCCCCCTCAGAAACAGCATGGTCAGTGGCCACAGCTGTGGCTCCTGGGTTTGAGATCTGGGTCGCTGCTTCAAGCCTATGACCCCAGGCATGTTGCTAAACCCTCCGTGTCTCACTTTGCTCCTCTGGAGGCTGAAGCTACCAAGAGACCCCACTCCACAAGGCTACCGTGAGGCTGGAGTGCTTACCGTGGGCCTGGCACATAGTCAGCGCGGTGTCCCCCCATTCCTGCAGCCCAGCACTGGAGCGGACCCTGGCCCGTGGGTGACCTCCGACGTGGGGAGAAGACTGTTGGCGGCAGTTCGTGGGACGTGAGGGAAAGAAAGAGGGGCAGGCAAGCCAAGCTCTGAAGGGAGATGTGGGGAATGAGTCTCAAAAGCTAGGAGGCCTTGTGCTCATGTAAGCAAGGGGGCAGACAGAGGAGAACTACAGAGCTGGACCCGGCTGGGACAGTGGGGGACCCGAACCCAGGAGAAGGGGCTGGCTGCCTCCCCTCTCTGAGGGTCCAGAGGTATGTCAGGACACCAACTGCCCGGTTGGAGGAAGGAGTGGGTATTTGAGTTGGGTCCCAAACCCGGCCCAGAGCTGAAATGCACAGAGACAGATGGGAAGGGCCTGAGCACAGCCCACTCCCACTCAGAGATAACAGTCCCTCAGTTTAGACACGATTTTTGAAGTGTTTATTGTTCCCTAGAAGTCTTCCTGGATTTGACTCCTAGCTCTGCTCCTGTGTGGCCTCTGGCATGTTACACAACCTCTCTGGGCTTCAGTTTCCTCACTTGGGAAACGGGGATAGTGATGACACCCACCTGTCAAGGTGGTTGTGAAGATAGAGTAAAATTACCCAAGGATGAGCCCGGCATAAAGGCCAAGTACTGTGGGCTAGTACGGAGGCTCCTTCTAATCTGTAAGCAGGCCCAGTAGATTCAAGCCATCTTTACAGAATACCTGTTCTACACCAGGCGCTGGGAAGGGATGCCTGTGAGGAAGACATGGTTCCCACCCTCAGGGGTTAGCACTCAGTTGGTGAAAGAGATCTGCGCCCCAATCACCACAGGCATGGAGGCCTGCTCTGTGCTTACTCATCCGGTCTCTGAATCCCCAACAGCAAAGCCCAGGATGAAGGAGCTATTGTTGCTCCCATGGCACTTGGCAGAGTTGTGGCAAGCTGCCCAAGGTCCCACAGTTACAAAGGGCCTGAGCTGAGATTTGAACCCGTACTCTGGTCTAGAGCCTATGAAGAATCACTGTGCTACAAACAGCGATCACCCCTGTTACGGGACATGCAGGACACAGGGCATCAGTAACGTTTGAGCTGAGGAAAGTGCAGTGGGGGGCAAACGGTTAGGAGGGGACAGCAGGGGCAAAGGCCCTGGGGCAGGAGAGGCAGATCAAGTGTGAAGGATGGATTAAGCCAGCCTGCCCTAGACACGGAAAGGGAGCTAGGCCAAGGCCTGCTTACCGGGCTTGACAGCTGTTTGGGGAAAACAGTAGGGAGTCTTTGAGGAGCTTGAGTGGAAATATAAGATTTAGAAAGACCACTCTCTGCACAAGCATTAAAAAAAAAAAAGGAATGAGGGGCATTTTGGATGCTGACACGGAGCCTCTCCAAAGTATGTTGTTAGAAAAAGCAAAGCACAGGAGAGTGTGTGTGACAGCTTCTGTTCATAGGCGGAAGGAAGAGGGGAAGGAAAAGAAAGAATGTTCATGTGTGTTCGCTGTCAGGTACATAAAATACTTGAACGGTGTAGACAAACTGATGAGTGGTGAGCCCCGGGGCTGGAAACTGCCGGCTTGTGTTAACGCCGGGAGGCAACGTTCTCTGTACCATCCTCTCCCATCTTTTACATTTTAAACCTGGAGGAGAGATGGTCTATTCAAAATTGGAAAGACGTCCCTGGCTGCGGCGGGGGAAACGAAGTGGAGGGGTCCAGAGGGAATTCAGGGAAACTGAGAGAATGAGACTCTGGAATGCTGTTTTTGGGAGGGGGAGATAGGGAACACGGTAAGACGGTGCCTGAGCCTGGTGTGCAGCTGCTGGGATGCTCCCTAGAAAAGGCATTGTGTCACTCAGACCACTGGGCAGGACAGGGTGGGATGAGCAGGGTGGGGGAAGCCCAGGGAGCAACAGGAACCAGCTTAACTTTGCCCCCAGCAGAACTTGGCCTAGGTTCAGACGGAGCCATCTGGAAACGGACAGAGATGCTAAATGTAGAATGTTCTAGAAAAGCAGCTCTTGGCTCCCACAGATGAGCTATCGCGAGCTGTTAAAGGAGGCCGCGGGTGGCTCTGGAGAGATGATTTAGAGATGATTTGCTCTCCACTTTAAATACACGCAGCAGCAGTAGCCGCAGCCGCAGCAAAGGCAGCCGGCGGTATCCTCCTGCAACAGGCATTTTCCCAGCTGCTGCTGCCCCCTGCTGACGGAATCGGGGCATTGCACCCTCTGTGCACTTCCGAGGTCACAGCCCAAGGCTCTACTTTGCATTCCCTGCACACAGGAGGTGAGCCAGGCGGGCACATTTCTTCTGCCCTTTAATGGAGATGGCCACCGCCAAGCACTGCCTCCGTGGAAGCATAAACAACTAGGCCCAGTGGAGAAACAAACCGCAAAGGTCATTACCATGACAAGGCAACGCGCCAGGAGGCAGATGCCTGTAAGAAAGAGTCACACAGACCACCCCAAGGGGGATTCATCAACATCCCGACCGCTGTCAGTGAGGGCTAGTGTTTAGTGAGTCCTACCCCTTGTCAGGCCCTGTTCTAGGCCCCTTCTGGGTCTCAACCAGGCCGATCCTTGTGGCACCCACAGGAGCAGGGATGACACAATAGAACCCAAGAAGGAAAGAAGGATTCGAACCCGGACACGTCTGAGTCCCGGCCCCTGCAAATGTCAATTTTAAAATCAATACTTCTTACTCATTGGGTTCACACCGCAGTGGCCCTTCATTCCCGATGGTTTTGGCTGCCTGGGGATATGTGGCAATATCTGGAGGCATTTTTTTGGTTGTCACAACGAGGGAGATGATTCTGGCATCTAGTGGGGAAAGGCCAAAGATGCTGCCACATATCTTAAAATGTCCAGCACAGCCCCCCACAACAGAGAATCACCCTCTAAAATGCCAACAGCACCAAGGTGAAGAAGCCCTCATCAAAATACATAAAATTCCCACAAACCTACTGGTCCTCTCTTTTGCACTGCCACCACCCCCACCCCCCCACCCCCCCTCCCCCACCCGTGAGGGCTTTAGAGCAAATCTGCTTTGTTGGATGAAAGGCATTCTTCGCAAGGCTTCATGCTGAATAACCCTCCAGAGGCTTTCCCCACTAATTTCCCCCTAAAGCCTCTTATTTACTCAAAGGAGTTGTTTTGCATCCAACAATCTTGCTAATAATACACTCCAAGAGCTGCTGAGCTGCGAGCTGCGGGGGCTCTGAGGAGGGGCTCTGAGGAGGGGCCCACGCGAAGGAGAAGCCCCTGGAGCAATGGTGGAGGGACTTGGGCCATGCAGTGGGCATGACCGGTCCGGGCACATGCTGGAATATTGTGGCTGTCCCTGGCACCAAGCCACAGCTTGGGTGCCCACTGTTGGGAAGTGTTCAACCCCAGGATGATGGAACAGTCCCTGGGAACAACTTGTCAGCAGCTGCCTCACCCCAAAGCCCAATCAGCCCAAAAAGCCAGGTCCCTGGCTTTGGGGAGCAGTGCTATTTAACCCCTCCACTCCCACAGAGCCTATGGGTCTGCCTGGAGGTTCTACCAACCCGGAGCTGGTATACGAGGGGGAGGGAAGCAGCAGAGGACCCAGGCCTCAGGCTGTCTCCATCTGAATGGCCATGGCCAACAAGCCTGTTGCCTGCACAAGAACTGGTACTCAAGAATCAGTACTTGTAGAATGAATGAATGACCAGAGGGTAAACTCTACAAGACTCCTTCCTTTATTCAACAATATTTACCAAGTATCTCACTAGGTAGGCTGGGCACCGTTCGAGATCTTGGGAGGACAAAAGAGACCAAGTCCCTGTCCTCAGGAAGCTTACCTCGTAATGCAGGGAGACAGACACTATACAAATAAATAAGTATAGAATATAATATTGGGTAGCAGGGAGTGCTATGAAGAAAGTAAAATAAGGCAAAGAGATTGAGACCAACAGATGGGGGTGATTCTTTAAATTGGGTGCTTGGGAGGGCCTCTCCAGGAGATGACATTGGAACAAAGATCTGAAGGTTTGAGGGAAAGAGTCATGTGGCCAAATTGAGAACAGTAAGTGCAAAGGCCCTGAGGTAGGACAGGTCTTGGGGGGTTTGAGAAACAGTGAAACAGAGAAAATGGATAAAGGTGGGTCCTAGCATGACCTAAGAGCAGAGATTCTCAAACAATAGCATGCATCAAACCCACCAAAAAAGGCTTATGAAAACAGACTGTGGTTCCTACCCTTAGTATTCAGTTTGGCCTGGGTGGGGCCTGGGAATGTGCATTTCCAGCAAGTCACTGTGTGGGGCTGATGTTGCTAATCCAGGAACCGCAGCAAAGAGTATTTTTTCCTTCGTGCAAGGAATCGTTTCCCGCTCAATACTTCCCACAAGCAGGCTCAGGTCATCTGAGAGGGTATTTCGCGTAGAATCCAGATTCCTGCCTCCTCTAGAAAACAGGCCTGCAACCCTGGCCAGCACTCCCACAGGGCCACGGTGTGACCAAGCCGCCTGGGACTCTGTCACCCTCACTTTGTAGCCCCGGCCACCAGCCCAGGGCTGGCCTAGGGCAGGCGCTCAAGGAAAGCTTATTAATGAAACTGGGAAGACCGCACCGGGAAACAGAAAAAGGCAGCAGTCGCAAGAGCAGGACTTGAGGTCCATTCTAACTCCAGCGTGACAAGTGTGAGAGGCACATGGGGACAGGACAGGCTCCTTATGTTCAATCCCTAATTCCGCCCTTCACTAGCTTTGTGACCCTGGGCATTAGCGTTTTCCTCATGTGGGCCTCAGTTTCCCCATCTATCAAACAGGGATGATACAAGCCTTGCAGGGGTTATTGTGACTATCACACATGAACATGAATGAATGAATTAAGCCTTTCCACGTCTCAGGATGAGGCTGACATTCAGTATGTGCTCAGAAAAGGCCAGCTCTAGCCACGACTGCTGCTCAGGGAGGGGTCAGGCAAGAATTTCTCAAGGGCCCTCATGGCTCCAAAACTCCCTGACCCCTTTAAACCCAGGGACAGTCAGGCAGCTGTCATTAGTCGTCAAGAATCTATAGAAGGCCCTCGGGATTTTGGAGTAAGCAGGGTAGAATTCACTATACACATTTTAGCACCTTGCTGGAAAAATCTAAAATGCTCTCACAATGCTACCAACCCAAATCACAGAGTGGCAACAACAAGAGGGAGAGTGGATGTGGTAGGACAACAGCCTATGAGGGAGGAGCCATTACCCCCTTGGAGGAAACGGGGGCTCCAGAAGTCTCCCCCCCAAGATGTATCTCCGTGTCTCGGCTCCATGCAGCTGCTTCAGGAGGGTGACTCATTCAAGGGGGTCCTCTAATGGGATTAATGGGGTGACGAGGGACAGGACAGCCTGGAAGGGGAAGCAGGAAGACCAGGCAGAGGCATTCTGACTCACTGAGGCCCGAGGTACCTGAAACAGCTGTGCACAATGTCTTCAAAAAGAGCAGGTAAAAGGAATCAAGGAGAGACAGACGGGCCTCAACAATAATGCCAGGAATGATTCCTAAGGAAAGAAAATTCCAGGCAACTTGCATTGTTTCTCTCGATTAGGGACTGAAAACTTCATAGCAATTTGATGAGTGTGCGTGTGCTCATCTGCTCACTGCCCTGCCCAAGCCTGGGAGAAGTGCCTGGTGACATAGCCCTTCCTGATGGGAATACCTGGCACAGGCAGCTGCATCGTGGTGGCGGGGCGGGGGGGGG